>APFE030820917.1:0-12096 GCA_000404065.3 Pinus taeda | reverse complement strand
TTATTTATAAAAAAAAATTAATATATGACTTAAACAATATTCTTGATCATGGATATTTACCCACACTTTACAATGGAAATTCTTAGCCTCCAAATAAATTTTGTTACAATACCATTGGTCAATATCTTGAGTTAGCAATACTAAATACCCAATATGGCACCCACTGATATGCCAAAACCATGGGTTGTCAAAACTTGGATCCCAACAATAAATTGACTATTTTATATCAATTTTATCTTAACTATTCATTTTATTTTATTTTTATGTAATTTCATCCAGTGAAAATGTTTTCAAATGTTTGGCTCTCAATTATTATCATTATTATTATTTATAAAAAAAATTAATATATATTCTTGATCATGGATATTTACCCACACTTTACAATGGAAATTCTTAGCCTCCAAATAATTTTTGTTACAATACCATTGGTCAATATCTTGAGTTAGCAATACTACATACCCAATACGGCACCCGCTGATATGCCATTTTTAATTAATTAATTTAGAATAAATTAATTAAAGAATCTTAACTTTTGATTTGTGAATATTATTATGAATGTTCCAACATATTTTGTATGGTAGCGATGTTGTAATGTAATGTTTAAATAAAAATATTAATGTAATGTGATGTAATCTAAACTTTTTAATTCAGTCAAAATAAAGTAAAATAAAAAATAACGTTATAAAATAATAATAATAATAATAATAATAATGGCTTATGGTATTGATCCACGGTATTGAGAAATCATGGTATTGATTCATGGTATTCAAACGGAATGTAAATTATTTAAGGGGATAAATTAAACCCGCCAGAGCCATTTTAACTTCAGATCTATTAAGGGTGAGAGATCAAATCTCTTTATAGCCGACCATGCTTCTTGACCTAAAATAACCAAAAATTTCATATAAATACTAGACCCTTAAGTATTATATGATATAGCTCCATTTGTTTTTATGTTTTTTTATTTACGGCAGTTGGATTATTTACAGAGTGAATTTGGTCCTTAGCATGAAATGACCCAGATTTCATATAAAAACCTTAAGTCTTACATTTGTGTTTTTTTATTTGCCTCAGTTGGGTTATCATTTGTGTTTTTTTATTTGCCTGAGTTGGGTTATTCACAGAGTGAATTTTAATACATGAGCAAAATTTCCCACAGCGCAAAATTTGAAGTGTAGTGCTGCCACCTGACTCATCATGAAGAAAGAAGGGAAGAGCAGTGCGTTATTGCGGTTTAAAATAGGTGAAGGGGTTGAGGTTTCAAGTGATGAAGAAGGCTACAAGGGAGCCTGGTTTCCTGCAACTTTTGTCAAGAAGGCGGGAAGTCGTAATCGATTCGTGATTCAATACAGGGAATTCACCGAGGAAGGCAAACCGAATACAAAACTGCGAGAGATTGTAGAGGTCCCTCATATTAGACCTCAGCCACCGGATCTGAATGGGCAAAGTTTCTGTATTAACGAAGTTGTTGATGCATATGATCGAGATGGGTGGTGGAAGGGAGTTGTGAAAGCCATCCGCCCTCGCAGTAAAAAATATGTTGTTTACTTCCAGAATACCAATGAGCAGCGGGAGTATAATCTCAAACATCTTCGCGTTCATCAGGTTTGGACAGATGGCAATTGGGTTAAGGCTTCAGACACAGAGGTATGGAATTTCAACAAATGTTCAGTTTTTGAATAGTTTTCATTTCAACTGGGTTTTCTGGATTTTTATGGCTCTGTATTAGATTTAGTAACTTGTAAGGATCTGGACTGATTGTTTGGATAGTTTTATGGTATGTCTGATTTATAGATATATAGTTCTGCAGCCTCCTGTCCGCCTTGTCTATCTAAAGATATTCCCAATTTTGTTCCCACTGTTGAGTTTAGTGATGTCAGTGGTGTTTTTGTGGTTCTCCATGTTGCACCAAGCAAGCCTTATCGTAGCAGGGGTGTTATCAGTAGTGAATGAAAACTACTGGGTTGATGGATTTCCTACTCTTCCTCACGTGCACAAATTCAATAGTAGCGAGGTGAGCGTAGCTTTGTGTACAGGGGTGTGCCTTGAATTGAGCGTAGCGAAACATCGTATCAGGCCCCCCTGGTGGCCTCTGCCCCTAGTCTTTCACCCTTTTGCCTGCTTGAGATCACTGTTCTTGATCTAACTGCAGACTGCTTTCATTCGGCTTCGTGCTTTCATTCGGCCTTATGCCCTCATTTGGAAGTTCTTGCATTTTTCCACCTGTCTGCTGAGTCTGACTTTAATTTTATTTCCGCTAACCCAGTGTCCCCCTATTTTCAATCTTGGACTGAGCTCTGTGTCTCTTAAAATTAATTGAATTCCTAAATAAAGACCAAAAAGTGGTTACAAATTGCTATTCCCATAGCACCAGAATTAGAATTTTTTCTCTTACTTCTGGACATTGTCTGTCAAATTGGCTTGGACAGGGTTTTCTAGTGATTTTTTGGGGGTAAATCAGGATGTTGTTTCAGACGTGATTTCTGACTATGCTATGTTGCACTGTGTTTTCGAAATCAGGATGTGGGATTAAATGAATTGAATCCAAGCTCTCCACAACTTTCTTCTAAAAATCCGGTAAGTATTGGTTTGGAATCAGCGAGAAGATCTACTCGTGCCAATAAGAATCGAAGTAAAGCCAGGGTTCCAAAACATTCAGGAGAATGCAAAGTAGATGAGCAATGTGGTACCTTGCAATCTGCAGGTAGTCTTTCTGCTAAAACTGTGGTGAATATTAGTTCGGAATCAGCGAGAAGATCTACCCGTGCCAATAAGAATCGAACTGAAACCAGGAATTCAAAACTATCAGGAGAACGTAAGGCAGATGAGCAAGGTGGTAACTTGCAAGCCGTAGGTAGTCTTTCTACTAAAAATCCGGTGAATACTAGTTTGGAATCAGCGAGAAGATTTACTCGTGCCTCCAAAAATCAAAGTGAAACTAGGGTTTCACAACATTCAGGAGAATGTAAGGTAGAGGAGCAATGTGGTAACTTGAAAGCTGCAGGTAGTAAATCTTCCAAGAGAAAGCGAGAAGGTAAGCAGCAGTCCAATTATGATACCACCCTCAGAAAGAAATGCCCAAATGAAAAGGGTTTGGAAGTTACTGGGGCTGAAAATGAAGAAAAGATTCGTGAATCTGTTGCTGTGGATAACTTGCAAGCTGTAGGTAGTCAGCTGACCAGTAAATCTTCCAAGAGAAAGCGAGAAAGTAAGGATCAGTCCAATTATGATAACTCCTGCAAAAAGAAATGCCCAAATGAAAAGGGTTTGGAAGTCACTGGGGCTGAAGATGAAGATAAGGGTTTGGAAGTTAATGAGGTTGAAGATGAAGAAAAACAGCGTGAATATGTTGCTGTGGGTCCAATAGGAGACTTGCATGAAAATCCTGGATCCCCTGCTGAAGTTGAGACCATGACAGTCTCAATGCCCTATATAGAATATGTTGACCAAAATCTGTGTTCTCGGTATGATACCCCTGTAATAAGGGGAAAGGGAACTTTAAAACAGATACAGCTACTGGCTTATCACACTGTACTTGAGGCAATGTATCTTCAAAATAATCTTGATTGGAATGGTGAAATGCTCCTCACAAACCTTCGGGATGTGTTCCAAATAAGCAATGAAGAGCATGCGAAGGAGCTGAAATGTGTAACTTCAATCCAATAACTAAGAGTTGGAGCTGAAAATGTGTAACTTCAATCCAATAACTAATAATTGTTCAAAACCTCTTTCTGTTCAAGCTAAATTTCTTTTTATGGTCAAGCTAGATTTGAACTTCAGAAGAAGAAAATAACTTCTCTTATGGTCAAGCAGCTAGATTAATTCGCAGCAATATAGAGTTAACTCTAACTTTTCTTCACATTCTATGTGATTAATTCACAGCAGTATCATTATTACTGACGGTTAAAAATAAATATAGTTAACTGATTTATTTTACTGTTATATTATCAATTTTTAATATAGGTAATGGGTCTTAATTTTATTTTTTTTATCATTATTGTTATACCTTTCATTATTATTGTTTTTTAACATTTTCATAACAGTAATCAAAATAGGAAAAACTGTCTTCAATAGTAATGGTAATTGCATTGATAGGCGCTCTACTACAACTTAGTATAGAGGAGTTGCAGCTTAGTATAAGAGAGTTGTGTAAGAGTTATGGATGAAAGTTTGTCAATAGTTTTAAATAAAAATAAATAATTAAATGAAATATTGGCTTCATATTTTTTAATTGTGTCGGGCTCTACAAACCAATAAGAATTTGTAAACATTTATATGTCAGTGTAATTAAATAATAATAATAAAAAGTAATATAGAACCTCGAGAATTGTATGTTTGTATAAAAATCTTTAAAATTTATTTTTTTATAAATTAAGATTTTATTTATAATGATCTTTAACCATATTTAAATTTATTGACAAATACATAAAAAATTTAAAACTTTAATATATAACAATATTTTGTAACCATAGATATTCACACCCATTTTATCATATATATTATTATCTTGTAAATTATTTTTACTACAATACCATGGTTCGACAAGCTCACTGTTCATAAATACCATCTCATTTTAGAATCAATTTTTTTTATAAATATTTATATGAATTTAGTTTTATAACATTTGTGTCAATGTTTTTAATTAAATCTAAGAGCAAAAAGATCTTAATTACTTTTAAGATATATCTAAAACTTGTATCACATTAAAATATATAAGATATAAATAGTAACTCTAAATTACAGTCTATTTTACCATATAAGTTAAAACAATAATTTTGTAACCATATTTAAATTTCATTAATAAGCACATATGAACTTAGTACTTCCAATATAACAAGATTTTTAAGGGTAGCTATTCACCCCCACATTACCATGGATATTATTAAATTGTGAATAGACTTTGTTACAATACTATCGATCAAAACCGCGGGCCAATACCATGGATTACCAATACCACATGGCCAAAAACCATCCTCATTTCACAATCAAAATATTTTATAAATATTTTTTTTAATTTAATTTTATTACATTTTTGTGTTGAACACTTTCAAACCGAGTGTGGAAGAGACATTATCTAAACATTTTGACTTGGCCAAATTACATTAAAAAAATGTATTAATTAAAACATTTTGACTGGATAAAATTACATAAAAATAGATGTGTCATCTTAACTCTAGATGTGTCAATTTCTGAGGGGGATCAAATCTCTTGAGGTGCAAAATTTGAAGAAAAGTTTTTTAGTGTAAAATTTGAGAAAATGTTTCCACCTCTAGAGGTTTGATCCCTCTGGACATAAAAAAGTTAATGGATTTAAGTTGACAACTATTCAAAATAAAACATATATAAACATAAAATATAAAATGTAAGCTAATGTCAAATAATTTCACTTGACAAATATCGACCTTGGTATCTTAATAAATGCAAATATCTATGTAATAGAGAGCCATTAAACACTTTAACAATAATTATTGAGTGGAGATGCTCATTCTACAACCTGATGTGAAGGCAATATGTAGGCAATGTGTAGGTATGTTCATCCCTCTTAAAATAAAAATAAACTAGCAATTGCACCACATGTTGCAAAGGAAACATCGTAAGGCAGTACCGTAGGAAAGACTAGCATTAAGGATATGATTGACGTGTAAACAAGCTCATTGTATTGAAAATAAAAATGAATAGAATTTCTACACTATGGGATCATACACAGATGGGTGAACAATTATGAGCAATAACATTAACAATAACAGCATCGTCGCAGACTTATTTGGGCTTACTCCATAGATCAATGAACATCAATCATACCTATGAATTTTTGGGTATAAATAGTATATGCACTTGCATATGCAAGGTTAACATGAACATCATTATGCAAATGCAATTGGCTCTGCCATAAGTTTGCAAATCAAGAATGGAACTATATTTTCCATCCTAATAAAGGACCTTTGAAGCCTCTTTTGTTGTTTAAAGACCACGTAGACTATGAGGCTACCCAAACTTATGGATAAATGTAACCATTAGTTTTGGAAGAGTAAGACCTCTTAATTGTGGTCTAGTTATACCCAAAGCCATTTAATTGCTACTCATTAAATTGCACACAATGATGAAGGGAAGACTTGAACATGCCAAAGCCTATGTTGTGCCATTTAATAATTCACATTAGATTGAACTCAATCCATATTACATTTCTATTGAGAAAGGAGGCAAAACAAGAATCTCAACAAACATAAAAATTAGGAAGTTACAAGAGCTCCCTACAATGCACAACTGTGATTTGAATTAAAAATAACAAGGTAGACAGTGCATAATTTAAAGCCAAAAAATGTACATTTACTTTATTCGCGCTTTATAAAATAAATGTTCACAATGTGAAATGCATGTGCCTCGTCTATGGGCTGAGTTAGTTCGATTGCTACCATAATCACAACCACTTCCCCTCATAATTAGAGAAGATTATTAGACTTCAATCCCAAAAATAACACACTAGATCTATAAATTAAAATGTTCAAAACTGCTCAAGCTATATGATTGAAAGGGGAAATCAGTACCATCAATCCGGATGATAAAAACCACTAGTTCTACAAAGCTATACTACTACTCCAGGTTCCACAACCCTACTGACGATCACCTTTCTAGGTGGTAGGAACTTCCTCTTCATATGACTCAATATCCCCGTACTGCCATATATTCAAACTACCTTGCCTGGTTTTTTGTTGGTGCTCTTCTAAATTATCAAGGCTAGATTGTCTTTCCTTGGTGTCAATTTTTTTCTTACTTTCTAATTGTGTCAGACCTTCTTATAAGAAGAAAAACAATGTAATCAATAATTTTTCAAGAAATACTCAAGGAAGTAGACAAATAGAATGTCATAAAATCATCTTGCCAAAGTTTGGAAACTCAACTTTGAATGACTCAATGAAACTCATAAAAATACTAAAAAACATATTATATTTCTCAAATTGAATATCATTTATGTAAAGCACGCAAAACAATTTTCCAATTACAACACATGGGTAACAACATTGAATACTTTCTTTTAATAAAATATCTAAAAAGTTTTATGAGAGTTCAAACAAAGGAAATTTCCTTTGAAAATATGGATTTCAAGATTGTCTCTAGGATGTAGAAGCAATTGTATTGTAAAAGAGGAAAGGTGTCAGAAATCAAAGTATGATAAGCCTTGTGTAATGGAAAAGGATCCTAACTCTGACTTAGAATAAAAATCAACAACATGTGGGAGCAACACTCATGAATGCCAAAATGGAAATCAACCATGAATTTTGTGAAATTGACAAAGTGGCTAGGTATTTTGATAATAGAATTTGTAAGGCATGATAAATCCAATAGCCATGAGAATGTGTTCAAACATTTCCATCCCTTCCCTATGAGAGAGAAATTAGATAATTGGCAGAAAAATAAAAAAGCCATATTAGAGGAAGAAGGTGTAGATCACAGTGAGAGGCCCTCATGGATATTTCCTAAGGAACCCTGAGACACAACGACACTCTCAAACATCTTTACAACTACCATTGACCCACAATTCCTAGTCATGGAACTTCTTGCAGACATTGTAGGAGATCTATTTGGGAATAATGAATCACTCAAAGGAATTGGAATTTGCAGGAGAGAACTAAGAATTTTTCTGCTTCAAAGAGTCTATCAAGTGGAAACTGATATCCAGGGAAGAATATGCAACCTAGAGGTCCATAACAATGTAGAACCTCTTCCGGAAGGAGGGGGTAAAGTGACTGAAGATTTTCAGTAGCGATGAGCCAGTCAAGAAGGGAGTTCCCAATTATCTCCAATTAAACACCATAAATGAGAAGGTTTTGTAAATTATGTTCCAATGCAATTTTGAAAATATTATATTCATCATAAGGTTGCATATTCATATTACAAATTAAAATGAAAATGGAAAAATTACACATAGATATGTGAATCATATGTTTAGGCATTTAAGTTCACAGGGGCTACTACAACTATTAACAGTGTTTTGTAATTTGAAAATTTTGGAAAATGAACTGACATGCCAAACAGAGCTTCTAGATTATAAAAAGTTATCCAAAATGTACTCGAGTCATTGAAGTTAAGGTAGTGGTTGAATCTTTCAATATTTTCTTTAAGTGCCAACTTTGAATTTGTATAAACTTAATGATAAAATAATTGTTTGTGTAGAAATTGCGTGAACATTGTCCGACACAGGAAGTGGAGATTATCGTTGGATAACCTAGCCTTGAAAATTCCCCTGCACAAGAACCTCAAAATATGTATTACTAATCCTCTTCATCATCTTGTTCATGGTGTAGGGAAAAATAAAATGATGTATTTATCTTATTCAGAATTCACCCCCTTGATTTCTGATGCCAAAGCTTTGGCATTTTGACTACTATATGGAATCAATGATACAAGAATTAGTAGCAAAAGAGAGTGGGAAACTTGATTTTTTCTTTCGAGTTAAAGATCTTGTCATAGGTAGAAGAGGTTATGGATCATTGAAGTTGTTGGGGAAGCAATTTTGGAATTGTTACTACTATATGGAACCAAAGATACAAGAATTAGTAGTGAAAGAGAGTGTAGACCTTTATAATATTCCTCTACCATCAAAATACGTTGAAAAGTTTACCTTATGATATTTTACAAGACATAATGTTTCTCTGGAAGAACTTTACCCTAAAGGGTCTGGATATGTGTCAATATCCAGAAATAGATATGGTGAAGCTTCCATAACTTATATCCTTGCTACAAAAATTGAAGCTGTTATGCCAAATCTCTTATGAAAAGCTATCCAAAGTGTACCCGAGTCATTGAATTTAAGGTAGTGGGTGAATCTTTCAGGATTTTGTTTGCATGCCTCCATTGAATTTGTATCAATTTACTGATAAAATAATTGTTTGTGTAGAAATTGCAGGACCACTATTGGACACAGGAAGTGGAGATTATCGTGGGAAAACCTATCCTTGAAAATTCCTCTGCATAGGAACCTCAAAGTATGTATTACTAATCCGCTTGATCATCTTGTTCATGGTGTAGGGAAAAATAAAAAGATGTATTTATCTTATTCATAATTCTCTCCCTTGGTTTTTGATGTTTTTGACTATTTGTTTTTACTAAGATCTTGTGCCAAAGCTTTGGAATTAACACTAAAAGAGAGTGTGAAACCTGATTATTGTTGTCAGATTAAAGATTTTGTGGTAGGTAGAAGAGGTTATGGATTAGTGAATTTTTTTTGGGAAACAACTTTAGCATTTTGACTACTATATGGAACCAATCATATAAGAGTTAGCAGCGAAAGAGAGTGAAAACCTTTATAACAATACTCTACCATCAAAATCCATTGATAAGTTTACCTCAAAATCTTTTACAAGACATAATGTTTCTCTGGAAGAATTTTACCCTAAAGGGTTTGGATATGTGTCAATATCCAAAAATAGAAATGGTGAAGCTGCCATAACTTATTGCTTGCTACAAGAATTGAAGCTCGTATGCCTAAGCTTTGGCATTCTGACTACTATATGGAACCAACGATACAAGAATTAACTGTGAAAGAGAGTGTGGAACCTGATTATTTTTTTTCAGGTTAAATATTTTGCCATAGGTAGAAGAGGTTACATATCAGTGAAGTTTTCAAACTCCCCTTGGGAACTCCTACATAGTTGTTGATCATGGGCACATCCAATGAGTACCTGCAATATGTTCATGGGTTATAATAAAGATAAACACATTGAATGGTTGCACAAATCAAGATTTAGTTGACAGTTAAAGAAGTGGGGTCTAACGGTGGAAGAACTTTCAATCATCTAACATTGGATCTAACAATGTAAAGGAGTGCAGAGTGGCAACTGGGGAATTTCTTCCTAGAGGGAATGCCTTACGACGTAATCAAAAATATCATAAGAGTTAACGAAGTTATAACATTATTTAAAATAATAATAATAATAATAATTGATAAAAAAAAATAATAATATATAAGGTAGACATATATATATTTAAAAAAACATGTAACAAGATTGTTAACTATGGAGGTTCACTTGGAATAATACTTACAATAATATACAAGTAAGATTAGTTTGTTGGTCCACAAGCCGATCTGGCAGGCTTCTATGCAGCAAGTTGATCTTATCCATGTTCATCAGTTCTGGCAGCAGCAAATGCCCCAAGACTTTCAACTCTGCAAACCAGCTAGCACCTGGCAGGCTAACTGGCAAGGGGAAACCTACACAGAGATCGATCAGGAGTTAAATCACAGAAGAATCAAATACTTGGATCAACAGGACAAGCTGCGATGGGGACATACGCCAAAAGGAATGTTTACTACCATGGAAGCATACCAACTTCGCTATTCAACCACTCAGGCAGACAAGGATCAGCTTTGGGACCAGGTTTGGCAACCAGGAATTTGGCCTAGGGTTTCCACTTTCCTATGGATCTTAAGCAAGCGGCGAATCCTTACTTGGGACAATTTGCAAAAAAGACGATTCATTGGACCATCTAGATGCCCCAACTGTAATCTCAACTCTGAATCCATCTTGCATCTCATGGATACTTGTCCTCTAACTACTCAATTATGGGAGAAAATTGACCAATGCAACAGAAGATCGGGAAAACGATTGGGAGATATTACAGACACCATTAGAAAATGGCCAAAGCACCCTTTCCAAAGCCTTTTTATAAACTCGTTGTGGAACCTCATCCTGGGCTTTTTCTACTGGATACTTTGGAAGGAGAGAAACAATAGAGTCTTCAACAATATCAGCAGGCCAATTGACACTTTGTGGCTTCTTCTTAAGCAAAATCTCCCAGAAACTCTAGCTATTAGACACTGGCAAGACTTGGACCTGCCAGAATCTCCTCAGGAATGCCTCATCATGAAAATTTGGAATCTGGACCTCACCTTTTTGGCTCATGTCAAATCCAGACCCCCAACTAGTTCCGCCTCTCCACTCATTTGGTCCCCTCCTGCATCCAACTCATACAAATTGAACTTTGATGGGGCAGCCAAGGGCGATCCTGGGTCGGCTGGGTATGGTGGTGTCTTCAGGAACAAATTGGGCACAGTACTGCATATCTATCATGGAACAATTGGCAAAGATACCAACAACGTTACTGAATTGGAAGGATTATTTGAAGGGATTTGCATAGTAGAACAAAAAAACTTTTTCCCTCTTGAGGTAGAAGGGGATTCTCTTATCCTAATAACAACGGCCACCAGGATTCAAGCAGGCACCTCAGCAGTTAAGATAGCCTCAAGCTAGAGGTTGCTCAGTAGACTGGAACAACTGGAGGAACGACTCCGGACCCCCCGAAGCATCACCTTCAAGCATATAAGATGCACTGCCAACAAAGTAGCAGACAGACTGGCCAATCAGGGGGTCAACCAGCAGCTCCCATATTTCTCAAGCCCTCTTTGCGACTCAGATGATGTAAAACTCAAACATGAGGCGCGGAAGGGGGGCAAGTGATAGCCCACAAGCGCTAGATGTAAGTGCAGTAGGCTGAAGAATTGGTTTCGCACAAACATATTAATGGTAGCATTAACGTTGCCTTCCCTGAAATTCGTTTTAGGCGCGATGGCTCCCGGTTTGGTCCTCACTCCTGCTGCTCCTCCGCGCGCTTTCAGATCCAACAAGGTGGAAACTCCTTGTGGTTCTTCAAGCGCCAACTCTATCCCCTGCTTTCCTTCAGCTCTGGTTCATGGTGCTTATAGCTATAAGCGTGCTCAGTCTTCATTAGATTTAGTGTGTTCTCTCCTCAGTCACTTCCCAGCCATTCCCTTTCTGTTTGTCAGTCCTTGCTATTCCTCCAGCGCCAACGCCATCCCCTGCTTCCCTTCGGCTCTGGTTCCTAGCGCTTACAGCCACAAGCGTGCTCAGTCTTCATTATACTCAGTGTGTTCACTCCTCTGTCACTTCCCAGCCATTCCATCTCTGTTTGTCAGTCCTGGTCTTCACAATATGCCAAGAGAACGACCTAGAATGGGGTACAGACGAGGCGGTTCTCGGGGTCGAGCCTCCCACCAGCATTCCTCAACCACTTTGGACCCCTCGTTGGACGCTTCAGAGTTTTGCTGCTACAGTTATCCTGCTACAAGAAGTGGCAGGG
>APFE030820910.1:0-12586 GCA_000404065.3 Pinus taeda | reverse complement strand
AAACTTCCTCTTGGTTAGGGACTTGTCAGAGCTCCATCTTAACTGGTGACTCTTTTTTTTTCATCAGCAACTTCTTCTTCATGGGTCCTTCAGCTGCTTGATCTCTTTCCTTTCTTTGATGTCATGAAGTCTTTGTTCAAACTTCTTCTAGGTAGGGCACCAACCATTGATCACTTTCCTTCCTGGTTTGTCATGTCATTGCTTCCTTCGTGGAAAGTGGCTTTCTTGTCATACATTAGGTTTTTGTGTCATTTGGCTACTTCTTTGTCATGTTGTCCATACTTTAGAATACTCTTCTCATGGATGCTTTGTTGTACTTGTTTGTTTACATGTTTTTACCTAGTATCCCATCATGACTTCCTCTTGATATTGCTTCAACATTTCTCTTTCTTTTTCTGGATGGCTTCTTCATCACGACATCTTTGTAGAGTAGAATCAATTATCTGCATATTTCATATCTCCAAGGCTTTCATAGGTGTCAAGGATCATTCCTTCCTTTGTTAGAGTTTGTCCTGCCTTCTTTCGGGAGATCTTTTCAAAGTATCTTTCAAATAGTGATTCTTGGTGATCATGGTGTTCTTTCACATGCTTGATCTCTTTCTTTATTTTCTTCTTCTTAGATAGATAGGTCAACCATCTCATGCTTCTTGTGAGAGCATTTCCTCCTTGCTTGTTTCCTGGACTAGTCAGCATTTCTTCTTGCTTCGTAGTCAACAATATTATACTCCTTATGTGAGCATATTCTTTTGTTGACCTTCATTGCATTGTGGTACATGCCTTCGAGCATGTTCTTGGTGAAAGATATTCTTTCATACTTGATCATGTTATAGAACTATTCCCATGACTCAATAATATACAAATGATAACATGACTAAACTTTGATGCATACATACCTCATCTTGATTCTCCTTTGATCATCTTAGCTTCATTTGGTTGTCCTTGGTGTGGCCCTTCTTTCTCCATCTTAGCTTGCCTCCATAACATCCTTTTTTTGAATCCCATGAATGGGATTCCCAATGAGACATATACTTTGGTTCGTGAACCTTCTTTTGAAGATTCCATCATAGGGTCTTAAAGACCCTTATCTTGCAAAGGTTTCCTTTTTCTTTTGATGATGGAGGTCTTCTAAGATTCTTAATCATGGTCAATTTTTCTTTCATTGTGGATGAGGTCCTATACTAGGTTTTTTATTCTACATGAATATCTTGAGCTATATTTGCCATGCTCCTATATTCTAGAAGATATTTCTACTCATACATTTTTATTCTTATTATAAATGCTACATCTTCATGAGTTTCTAGAACTCTATGTACTTCATGCTTCTAGATTCTAGAATATGTTTTTAGTAAAGCGATTTTGTTTTATTCTTACATGCTCCTATCCTACTCAAAACCTTGAAAGAAGACTTGAAGTAAAGAGTTTTACCTAGTCATAGTAGAGATCCAGAGGATCTTCCTTCTTTTTCTTCTTTTCTTCTTCTTTCACCTCTTGAGTCATGTGAGCTTCTTCCCTCTTTCTTTTGTTGTTGTTGTCCTGCTTAAGCTTAGGATAATTCATTTTGTAGTGTCCATATTCTTGGCATCCAAAACATTGGATTTTTGACATGTCTTTGTTGTTTGTTCTTCGTGGACCAAATTTTCCCTTTCTCTTGTCCATGGTAGCAAATGCTTGCTCCTTTGATCCCACATCTTCTTTTGCTTTAAGTCTAGTTTCCTATGTCCTGCATAGAGACCACATTTCACTAAGAGTGGTTGCTTCCTTCTTGGCGTATATGCATGATGTGAAGTTGCCCCAATCCTTAGGTAGAGCATTGAGTACCACAGTTTTCATTTCTCTGTTAGACATGACTTCCCCAAGCTCTTGAATTTGATCTCTCATTTCAGATATTTTCATGAAGTAGGGAGTTATTCCTTCCTTTGTTATCTTCATATTGTACAATTCATTCCTCAGAGATATTACTTCTCCGGTTGTGGATCCCGAGAATAGCTCTACTAACTTATCATAAATTTCTTTTGATGTTTCAAACTTGGATATATAAGGAATGAGAGAGTCTTTGATTGATTCCATCAGAATCCTTTGAGCTCTTGTCTCATCCTTATTGTACTTAGCTAAGGCTTGAGTTTGTTCCTTAGCAGGGATAGTGATATTCCCTTTGACATGTTCTAGGAGTTCATTCTCCTTGAGAAGTAGATCAATCCTCTTCTTCCATGCAAGAAAGTTATTGGTACCTACCAATTTATTTCTTTCCTTGCAAAAAGACATTGATGTATATTCAGAAGGAGACATGTACTTGATAGATTTTGAGATGTAATGGATTTTCTTCCTCCTTGAAGACTTGATGGTTTGCCTTTCTTGGATCTTGATGTTCTTCAAGTTGCCTTCGCCAAGTGGACTTTCTTGATGATGAGATTTTCTTGAAAACTTGTAGCTTGATGTAGGTCCTACTTCAATCTGCTCTTCTTTGTAGTTGCCTTTATGTAAGGCTCTTCTTCTAGCTTTGTAGACCTCCTTGATGAATGATGGATTGCAGACCCTTCTTGTCCTTGAATTTATTGGGAATTATAGGCTTGATTATTCAAATTTGTAGATGCTTCTCCTTGATGAGTGTTCTTGAGTTGCCCTTTCCTTGATGTGTCACCTTAGCTCTGATACCATGTTGAAGAATCTAGGGAAAATTAGTTGTAGTGTGATTCTTCGTTACTTGATAACAATTTGTGGAGTCTTTTTACTTTTCTTGTTAGCTTAATCTTTCTTCTTCTTCTTGTTAATGCATGTTTGTGTGATTCACCAAACTGCTACCAAAACATAAGAATAAAAACACGAGATATTGGCTCTCTGCCAGGGCCAAAACATCCCTTCTCTTGAGAGGAAAACCCTTTGTGAATTTCTCTTATTGAAGCTTATATTGATTAATGCCAAACCCTAGACCCTTGACAAGAATTTCCTCCAAGCACAAGTCAAGTCCTTCCTTCTTTCTGCACCTTGTTCCCTGGCACTTCTTCTAGCACTTTGTTCCCTGACACTTTTTTTCCGATACTTCGTTTTCCTTCTTTGATCTTTGTCTAGGAATAGTTCTTGCTCATGTGAGCCTCTTAGATGAAGTGTTCCTCTTCTATCCCCTTCTCAAGTAGACTTATTCTTTGACCAACCGAGATCCTTCTTTAGAAATTAGTGTATGACTGTGTTGCTATTTTTCTGCCCTAGTTTCTTGCACATGTGGAAGGATTACTAGGTGTTATATGCCCTTCTCTCCTTCGCTTGAGTGCCTTTCTTCTACACTGAAGTAGGAGGCCTTGTAGGCCTAATTTTAGCTCCAAACAAAGATAGATGAGAGTATATGGATTGTTGATGTTCTAGCTATAGGGAAAATGCCCTGTTTTCCAGCACGTGTGGCTGTAGCAACCCTAGAACAAACCTCTTGACTTCAGTGGTATACCCTTCTTCTTCGTTGCCCTTGGAGACCTTCTTCCCTCGTTCTTTCTTGCCATTTCCCTTCGCAGATGTCAGAGCTCATTGAGTGTGTTGTATTGGAGTCGACAACCTCTATAAATAGAGGAATGTCCCTCCATTTAGGCTAAATAGAAGGCCGACTAGTCAACTATTTGCAGGCTGCCTTGAAGAGTAGACTTCAGAGGGTTTGTTTGGTGGTATTGCTTGAAGGAGATTCTTGATGGTGCCTTACCATAGGAGGAGACTTGACTTTGCTTGGAGTTATCTCTTGACTTTAATACATATTTGTACAAGGTGTAACATGCCCTTAAGGTCTTCAAACTTTGATTTTGACTATTTGACTTACCTATAGCACTTTAACTAGTGTTAGACCTATTTCAATGAGCAAGAAATTCATTGACATATATTATAAAAATAATATTTGTTTTTCTTGAATAAATACAAATATCAAAAGCACATTTATGAAGACCAAACCTAGTTACATTTTCTTCAACACTTAATGAGAAGATCCATTAGTTCCTACTTCTCCATGGAATGCGTTGTTGGATCCCAAGAGATATTGAAAAGATAGTGGCAACATTATCCATGTCTCTCCCATGTGTTTAGACCCAATATTTAATACAATTGTTGGTGGCTACAATGGTTTTCCAAAGAATAAAAGTATTGTGCTACATCCTTTTGTGGCTTTATGTTATTCTTAAAATTGAATGTTGTTATCTCAATGCTCTAGATTCACAATTATAAATGATATAAAATATGTATTTGATTTTGAAGGTTCCTTGCTCATTCTCAGATCAAAAGTTTAAAAGAGAAGGACCACATGTAGAAGATGTTATATCTTTTTAGAAAGACCATGAATTATATAGATATTATCCCACAAGAGGAGGATGGAGACAAGCAAGAAGGGAATAAGAAGGATGGGGCCAAAGAATAAGGCAGGAAGTAAGGAAGGAGATGATTATGAAGCAAACTCGATTAAAAAATACAAAGAAAAAAATAAATGTGAGTGTTGAGGACTACATCCTAAATCCCAAATCCTAATCAATAAATTGTGTCATGTTGGATAAAATTTATCACACATAGATAAGGTATAATATCTTTGTTATTCATGCCAAAAGAGTTTGATAAGCATGTGTGGTTAGTAATGAAGGTCTAGACCCAACCACATTGTTTTGAAGGGAAGAGTTAGCCTTTCTTTTCTCTTAAAAGGGAATTCAAGAGCCAAAAATGATAATGTTGATGGAATTGGTTAGGAGATACTACAATAGTAACCAAAATTAAGGGTGTTTACATTGTTATGGGGATGGCTCCTCATGATCTTGGATGATTTTACAAGAAGGATAGGGAAAAGAAATAAGGGGAGAGAACAATGAGGATGGTCATGTAAGGGATGAGAAAGAAGGTGATGGGGTGAAGAAGGGTAGTGGGAAAAAAAGGGGAGGAGGAGACGTTAATAAGAAAGGTGGTGATAAATCCAAAGGTATGGTTAAGACAAGAAGGGTGAACTGATCTCTAGATAAACTAAGGTGCATAGTTTTATAATAGAGATGGGTCTTTTACGCTCTCTTGGTGTTGTTATTTTGGGGCATTCAAGAAGTGATAGTAGTGGTTACAATAATCACATTCAACAACAAGAATAACATAATGGGAATGAATTAGGTGTGGATATCTACCCACATCTAAGGTAGACCTTCCATAAATATCCCTAACATGATTTTCTTCTTTGCAATATACAAATTGCAAGCAAAAGAAAACCTTTCTTGTCTTGGCTTCTAATCCCACATTTCTCTTTTTAGTTAACCAAAAATATGTAATAGCTCATTTTAATACGTACACTGGATCCATCCATTCATTAGTAATAATAGAAACTATGAGCCATTATATAATCCCCATAGAAATAATAGTAAATTATATGGAGATCATTCCACATAAGTAGGATGGAGACAATTACGACGAGTACAAGAAGGATGATGGAAATATATAAGGGGGGATAAGAAGGAAGGTAGTGGTGGTGAGGTAAGAAGGATGTTGGAGAAAACAAAAGGGAGGAAGGTATGATGATGAAAAGGGAAATGATGATCAAGAGGTGATGGTGAATACAAGAAGGGTGAATGTAAGAAAAATGAAGCTCATATTCCTAGATATGTCATTGAATATGTCTTATCAAGCCCACTAAAATAAAATAAGTTGAAAGAGAATAATTATTTAGCATGAACTTTGGATAAGTGGTATATGCCAACACTAATACTTAGTAGCATCTTGAATGGTGGACTTTTCCTATTCAATGTAGCATATTAGCATGAAATTTGAAGAGAGATAGGTTTCAATGAGGATGCAATCTTCCTTGAATAAACAAATATGTTTGCAACATATTTCTTTGTCACTATCTTCATAGTTATATTATGGTTATGACATTCCCTTCATAGTGGCCTTATAATTCCTCACATTAGATTAGGCAGATTGCAATCTTGTCTATGATGACTTGGAGCTCCATAGAAGAATGCCATCAAAATTGTGTGTAAATATAACAAAACTTTCATAGTAAAATTTATTATTCAGTACAATATGATAATGCTATTATTTATATGTAGGAAGCTATCTCAATGTTATCTAATGCAAAAATTACTCCTTGGACATCTGAAAAATTTCAGTGATGCTAAAATGACACAAGAATGATAACATTGTGACATTAACATATGTAGGTATGATGCAAGACACAAAGAACATTTTTAAAAATACTTCCATTATCATAAATTGATGCAATTTACATCATAACATATCAGTATGCACCATTAAAAAAAATTGAAAATGTTAAACAATTTGTAGTAACACAAAACATGGACACTGCATTGTCGTATTGTACTAATGAATGACATAAATCTTTGGATAACACCATGGATTCCACATTGGTTTTTTTTGTATCTAATTAAAATATTTACTAGGCTACATATTACTCTTATAAAAAAATACAAAACCAAGTTCTTCCTAGTTCGATGAAAGGATAGGGATTATTGTGGGAGTGGTAAAATTTTCAAGGTGTATTTATTCAAAATAGAATGGCTTGAGGCCTTATCAAAGGTATCTCCTTTCCCCTAAAGGTAGTTAGCTAGCCGGTGAATGGGAAATTTGTTGATGGATGACTCCTTCCTCACTCTATTAGAGGAGGCCACCCTATATACAAAAATGAACTATTTATAGAGCATTGTGAAGCCTTGGGTAATTCCAAGCTCCAATAGGGAACAACTCAATTCTTTCTTCTAAGTTAGAGTGTTATTCCTAAGTAGCTATAAATCCAAAGGCCCAAGGATGGGCCTAGATTCAACCTATACATTATTCACATTAGTAAGGATTACCTTTTATTTTCATGTAGCCCTCCAAAGAGTTATGAGATGTCTTCTATCAAAGGGTAGCTCAAAAAATTGAGTACAAGTGGAATATAAAACCCATATATCTTGCAAACAAGTTCTAGATATGTATTAAAATGCTAGGCATACTCATGTTTCTTACACTTTGTGTTGGGTTCCCTTAGTTGAAGCCTGTCAATAACTAAAAAAATATGTTTAGGAACTTTACATGGAATACATATAATGGAGAGAAGGTATTACATGGGGAAAGTGTCTCTCTATTGTCTACATGTATTTTAATGATCATAACCTTTGGTGGTTACCAATAGTCTTATACAAAGGGAAACCCTTAAGGGAGTGAACTTGGTTTTTGCTAGGATTTTTTTTAGGAAATTCATTATAATGTTTGGAGATATGATGCTTAGGCAAGAGATTGGAAACAATGGTTGTCATTTGTTGATGAGATACATATAACTTGCCCTAATAATCTTATTTTTTACACAATCTAGAGTCCCATCCGAAACATTATTTTCCACAAGAATGACCATTTAGGATTATATGATTTATGGCACAATTGGATGTGGAATAAATGAATGGATTTAATAGTATAAGCCCATATTGATGATTTCCAATGAATGTTTATGAAGCTAGGGCTAGATGCAACATTAAATAAGATTCAAAAACTCAAGTCTAACTGAAAACTTTGTTGTATGGACTAAAGGACTTATGAAAATCCCCTTTGGAATCATATAAGGCCCATTTTACTTAGCTTTTTTATTCTTGGAGGCCAATTCATATGGAAATAAATCAAGTACATATGGGTCCCACAATTAAAATTCCACTTATGTGGAAGAAATGAAACCACTAGTATCGTATTCATGTTTTGAAGATTTAACAAACTGTTCCTCAGATAAGGCCTTTAAATTTTGTAGTTAGTTTTCTTCATGTTCCCTTCCTATAAGTTTTTTCCTAGAGACACATGTACATAGGCCATTGAGTTTCATGTATTGTGGGAAATAATTGGTGTGGGTATCGTGTATCACATCTGGAAAATACAAAATAAATATTCAAACACAAATGCATGGCATTACACATTATGTAGCTAGCATGATGGATCCCTAATTTTACCCATCTTCACTTATAGATATAGGTGAAAATGAGGAAGGTGAAGATGGAGATGACTCATTTACACTAGTGGCTAGAGTTTTTGTATAATGTCCCTTGCACCAAGATTAGGCCCTAGAGTCCTCCATGATGAGCATTCATTGTCTTGATTAACTCACTCAAAAGCTTCTACTTATGGTCACTGTTGAAATAGAGAAGGTTAAGCTATTCACGAGCATTAGGAGTAGCACAAAAGCCGAATTTCATGCTAGGTTCTTGCAATTTCAAGAAAATAATTTCTCCACTTTTATTTTAGCCATCTCTAATCCAGAGTGTCATGTGGGGTTTGGGAAAGAAAATGATGGATTGAAGAATTTTTTCATTGATCATATAAAAAACTAATTGATATAGACCCTCTAGGATAAATACTCTCCTCTTGATGGATACATTGTCCCAATATATTTTTTATATGATACTCTACTTTAGACAATCAGCATATTCATTTTGATGTTTATCCTTTTCGTGGTTTATTTTGTTCAACCTTTATGGTTTATTGGCCTCAAGTGGCACTATTTTTGATATGATGATAACATTGATACTTATTGATATAATGCCTAAGGTGGATTCCTTTAGAACCTTTATTTTGGTATAAAATGCATGTATATATAATCAATCTTTTATTCCAAAAAAAATTCTCAACTCAGTCTTGAAGAAGATGCATGTTTATTCTAATTTTCCTTTTTAGTGTTGAATCAATAAAAACTAGGCCTTGAAGGTCATGGATACTTGGGAAACATATGAAGGAGAGTGAGATCTAAAGCCTCCACAACTTGTGGATATGTTAGTAGCCATTTTTCTAAAACATTCCAACCAACAGCTAAATCCTAAGGCATCAAACACAATCCTTGGATTTGATTCAAGTTTGATCCTCCTTTTGTATTGGAAAGCCATAAATGAATGAAATTAACCCCAAGGGTTTACCTTCCCCATTCTTTGTTCATATTTTCATAATTACATTTAAGATTAGGGATTATGATAGAGGTTTAGCATTTAAGGATTATATTTAGGTTAGGGTCTTATAGGGGTTAGTTAAGGATTATATTTATATTATAATCTTATAGGTTTTATTTGTAGGTCAATCATAAAGATTATTTTGCGGATAAGCATGTTTATTTTGGAATAGGGATTCAAGAATTTTTAAACATTTTTATGCAGATAGGTGTGTCTATTTTGGAATAAAGGTTCCAAAATTTTAATATAATTATCAATAATTATTAGGTGGATGGTGGGAATTTAACCTCCACAAAATATTCTAGGATATTTTTATTAGTAGTCACAAATCAAAGGTTAAGATTAATCTCAAAAGTGGTTATGCATTTTTTCCTTTTTAATTAAATTGTTTAATTAAAAAAATGTGATATGAACATGTGTCATATGAACATGAGCTATGGGATTTTGGGCAAGTGGTATTAGTATGCCATGGTACTGTAACAAAGCCTATTTATAAGTTAAGAGTCTCTATGGTAAAGTGGGGGTGAATTTACATGATTAAGAATCTTGTTACATGTATTTTAAAATGCATACATGTTTAACTCATATATTAATTATTTTAAGAAGAATAATAATAATAATAGTACAACCATATAACTTAAATGGATGGTAAACGCCGATAGGCATCAATCCATCCTAAGAATCAAAACACTACTTCATGATATATGTCACGTTGCTAAAATTTAAAAAAATTGTTAGAAAGTGTAGCAAAAAAGGCTCAATTTGACTTTAGCCTTAGGCAAATTGAGTAAACGGAATTTCCACATCAACATGACAAATTGAAAGCAGTTAACTAGTGTGACATGGATCTTGTCACTTAGTTAGATCAACAAATTTGAGTTAGTGGGCTTGGAGTTTAGTCATGCATCTGTTGATTGCTAAATTTTAGCAATCTAGTTCAATTATTTTCAGTTGTACTCAGTTAATTGACCTATAACAATTAATAGAGTCAGTTTAAGTTCAGTTGTGCAGCGAGACAATAGTCTAACTCATAGATCTATCTGTTAATTGATCAGTCAACCCAAAATAGCCCATACATGCATGGAATTCGAATTTCCCAACTGGAGTGGAGGAGACAAGGCTACTGTAACATTAATTGTATACTAGTTGAGTGTACAATTTTTGCATGCAGTGAGGAGATCAATTCCTTGGGAATTGTGCAAGGAAATAGGGACTTCCCTATTCTTTATGAGCTCGAATTAGCTCAGAATTGTGCAAGGAAATAAGAGGCTGGAGGAGGCAGAAAGTGGCTAAGTGTTTGCCAAAGGCACTCATTCAACAGAGAGAACAATATTTATTTAAAATACATGTGGAAAAAACTTGTTATCAGTTTTTTGGAAAACCAAAGTTTCGGACTAGCTTAGTGAGTCCATCATCAGGGTAGTGTGACCTGCATTTTGAGAAGAGAGAGCGTGAAAGCATGGAGCAATTAATAGTTAATTGAGATAAATATTTAATGTCGGCTTCATAAATGCTTAATTAATTAATAAATATAAATTTATATTAATTATATATATGATAATAATAATATATATTATATATATATATATATATAGTATATTATATATATATAATATATATAATATTTTTTTTTTTTTTAATCTTGAATTTTTGGATTAGTGGTATTGTAAATATATAAATGTTAGATAGATAGAATTTGAAGATTAAAGTTAATTTGCTTATTGTTTCATCTATCAGATTAATTTAATTTTATTTAAAGAGGATTTAAATAGGGTCATTAATTATGATTAGGTTTAATATTAATTAATTTTTATTATATATTAAATTTCTTGTTAAATTATATATATATTTTTTTCCACTGGAAAAATCGTAATCTTTCATTATGATTGAAAAATTACATGTTGTAGATGCCTTTCGTCATATGCTGCATTGGCCCTTAGCCATCTCTGTGAGCATATTCATAAATGGTGCTCAGTTTTTGTAAAAAAAGAATGCATAGATCCTCCATCACCACGCAGGGTGTTCGGTTTTCAGGAAATAAACATGAAATAAGAATAATGTACAGATGGGAAAAATCAAGCTTGTCGCCCTTTTTCTTCTCAACCTTTCTCCATCCCCCCTATGACTTTGTTGGAGTTATAAGTTCTAGTGTTGTATCAACCACAGGTTGAGGATTGTCTTTATCTGAGTCTGATGTGTCTGATATGTGTTGACGTTTGGATTTGCCCATATCCATAGTTTCTGATATCCTTGCCAATTTTGTGTCTATATGTTCTTATGGATTTGTGTCTTCTACTTCTGATTCTTTTTTCATCTGATTGGTCTCATTGGGGGTTACAAATTCCACCTCTTCTTCCTCCTTGTCATGCGAGAGAGGTGGGGGAAATTGCCACCCCTTTGCTTGTTTCCCTGTTTTCTTCTTTCTACGGTTGTCTTTTTTGGCTGCTAGACACGTGCTTTGTAGGTGTCTTGTTTGTTAGCATGTTCTGCATTTGAATGCAGTATTTTCATAATCTAGAACCTGAGTTCAGCTCCTCTATCTATGCTTCAGCTGAATTTGGTCTGGCAGCCTTTGCTGAGGTCTACTTCCACACATATTCATGCAAAAGTGTAAATTCTTTCCTCCAGTCGTTGGGTGTCCATTTTGATGTAGCGCCCAATAGTATTACCGATTCCAACTAGTACTTGTTGATTCCAGAGATGAATTGGGAGATTGTGTAGCCGCACCCAAACCCAAACTGGCATCTTAGAGACAACCATTGTATTTGCATCAAAATCTGGGAACTATGGTGTGATGAAGAGTCCCGTGGATCCCCAGAATCAAGGTCCTTCTTGTATTACTAAGTCTCTAACCTCTGCTGAAATAAAGTTCACTATGAAGAAACCCTTGGAGCAGAGATGTATTTTACATTGTGTGGTCCAGTTCATGAAGATCCAATGAAATAGATCATCCGGTTTGGGCCAAAAGTAGTTGAATCTACATATTATTGCTTGTCTTTCATATATAGTGCAGTGCTCATCTGCTTCTGGTATACCTATGCTGTATTCTGGGGTATGATTTAGCTGTTCCATAATGTATGGCCTTGTGTCCATGCCTGATTGATTTGGTGCTGCTCCATTTGTATTTTTCCCTTGTAGAATGTTTTTGAAGGATATACTGCCTTTTTTTCCCCTGTTGTGTTCCTGTGAATTTTGTTGCACCAGTCCCACTTCCTTCACCCCTGTGAGGATTCCTGCTGTTGATTGTTGCGCCCCCTCTTATTCTTAGATTGAGAATGATTGTTGACAGGGGTGCAATTTTGTAATCCTAGAGGTACTTTGTGTCTTGAAGTACTCTACCCCCATGTATCAGATTTTGTGATTTGATGGGATATCCCAGTTGTTGCATTATAAGTTTTTGCATTTACTTAATAGAGTCTGTCTCTTTTACCCAAATTAGTTTCATTTTTCCCTCCGGGGTTTTGACAAAAACTTGGAAGATGTGGGTACTTACCAGGGATCCAGATCTTGTTGTCAGTTGTGCGTGGTTTTTCCTGCCCGACATTATAAGGTGTGGATCTTTCTGCAAGAGATCTAACCCTGACATTCTATTCTGAGTCTTTAACTCACCACCGTCCAGCTTGCCTTTCCTTCTTTCTTCAACGCTTTGGCCCCAGGTCCCAAATAGATGGGGTATC
>APFE030820906.1:419766-579788 GCA_000404065.3 Pinus taeda | reverse complement strand
CTTGCCTCACACTTGTCCAAAACTGACCATCAAGAGCGGCCTCCTCCACCAGTTCAAAACCTCGCCTGTCAGCTACATTTGTAGCCCTTTCCTTTAATCCCTGCCAATATGGACTTGATACCATGCTAGCCAATGACTCTCTTACCTTCAAAAGGTGGCTGAAGGTGAGGTAATAGCTACCAAATCTGGTCTTCGCAATCTTCAACAACTCCAATCTCAAGTGACTGTGGAAAAGGTCATGGGTATTTCTATGATTTGTAATAAATTTTATCATTTGTTTTCCTTTCTTGTACAAATCACCAATCCATTTGTATTATGCAATTTTGTTCTTGACAACATCACGCATCAAAAGGTTCAATGTGTGAATCAAACATCCAGACCAAAATATGTTGGGGTATTTATCCTCAATAATTGCTCCCGCTACCTTGCAATTAGGAGCATTATCAGTGATGACTTGGATGACATTGTATGGCCCAATACAGTCAATTGTTTCAAGTAATGCTTCTACAATGTTGATGGCAGTCCTGAACTTTTCTGAGTAATCATGTGCAGTTAGAAAGATGGCACCACTAACATACATAGCAAGAACACTTATCAATGGCTTGCCTTTTACATTTGTCCATCCATCAGATACAATGGACACCCCATGGTCAGTCTAAGAACTTGTCATTCTATTCAAAGAAAGTAATATATTTTCTTTTTCATGATCAAGTCCAACGGTTCTTGCCTTGTCATACCCAGGGCTCTTGTATCCTTTAGGGGCATCATTTATGGTAGAAACCATTTCATGCCAATAATGTGAGTGAAGAACATTGAATGGTATCCCACATGCATAGAGAAACCTGTAAACCTTTGAATCCACACCATTCTTACACCCCTCATCAAGGAAACCTGATATGGTTCTACGCCTTAAAGCTGATGACCCTGTGCCTTCATATCCACTGCCTTGGGAGGATGCTGAAGGAGTTCTTTGTGCTTGTGATTGTGAGATTGGTTCAAAGAAGCCCCTTGATTTTTTTGATTTGTATTGGCTTCCTCCTCTTCCCTTATGTATTTGGATCTATCTGCTATTGACACCGCTGGACACATTTTGATTCCTATTTTTTGTCTCCATCCCATGGCCTTTTCCCGCAGAGGTGTCTCTTGGCACAGTTGTATGAACTTGTGTAATCATTGTTGCAATAGGGGCAATGAAATTTAGTGGTTCCACCCCCTCTCCCTGTTTCAGCCCTGTTAACATATTTCCACAATGGGGTTTGGGCTTGTTTAGTTTTTTGAGAGTCATGTTCACCCTCCTCTAGCTCCTCCTCACCGAGGTTTTCATCAATTCCACTTTCTCTAGCTTCTTCATCCCCGTCTTCATTTTGGCCCCTCCGTTTCCTACTCGCCAGCACCATAATAACCATAAAAGGGACCAAGAAGAGGAAAATGCCAAGAAATATAGCCAGGTCCATGATGTTGATATTTGTAGGCTTTTGAATCTGCAAATGAATTTAATTTATTTAGATTAATTAATTTAATTTAGATTCATGGATTTTTTTACTAAATATAGTTAATAAACTAAATTAAACGAACTAAATTACTACATAACTAAATTAAACTAATTAAACTAACTAAATTATTAAGTTACTTACCTCTTTGCAGGCTTGCTCCTTGCTCCTCGCTTCTCCTTGCTCCTTTGCTCTTGCTCTCCAGCTTCTACTCAACTCATTCAAGTGATAATGAAATAGTTTTAGCCCCATTGGGTTTTTAAAACTATTTTTTTTTTTTTTTATTTGATTTTTTTTGGCGTCTGCGGATTTTCTTTTTATCCGCTGGATTGCTCCCGGAGCGAAAATTTAAAGCCCAGAAGCGATTGCTCCCTGATCGCTCCCGGGTTGTAATTTTCGCTCATGGAGCGACGGGAGTGACAAAGCTCCCGAATTGGCCCGGCGACGAAATTTTTTTGATCTGCTCCGAGCCACTGCCCGCCCAGAAGCGCAGATTAGGAGTGGCCTTCGAGTGGGGGAGGGGGCGCCTCCCCGCAACTCTGCACAAAACACTAATAAATAATATAAGTGATAAAAATATATTACGATAAAATTATTATTATTAATATAATTAATTTTATATTATTCTTTTGAGTAATAATTTTTTAAATAAATATATTATTATTAATAAATTTTAAAATAATTATTTTATTATTAAATAATTATTATTTATTAAATTAATATTTTTAATAAATAATTTATTATTATTTAATAACAAAATAAATTTAAATTAAATAATATTAAAAATTAAATCATTTATAAATATGACCTAATTAAATAATATTGAATAACAAGAACAATGCCTCTCCCTTTTAGAAATTATTCCTCATAACCTTAGATATGTTTGCCTTTCCTCTTTGCTAAGGCGTTGAATCCCAAATTCGAAGTAATATGGAGAAAAACATCATATTTTATAATAAGGCTATAAATGTTATTTAAAACATTTGGTATTCATAAATACATTGAAGGTATGAACCTTAATCATTCATAAATAGCATTACATAATTATTGTATGTAGCTTTCCATATTAGTATTATTAGTCGTCTCGTCAAGGCTTATAGTACTCTTTTTCTAGTCAAAGTAAGTTGACTATGGATTATTTTGTTAATATTTTTTATTTTTTATTTTTATTTTTTAAATCAAAAATTAGAAAATTTAATTTCTGATTTTATATTGGTTGAGCGAGACTTGATGGGACATAATTTTTTAGTGGAGGATGACTTATTTTCTCTATTTGTTTGTGTTGAAAAATCATTTGAAAATTAAAAAATATTAATTTTGTGAGTGGCCATTGCAACAATGAGGTCTTTGACATTGTTATTGCTTTATTAAAATATGTGAGAACTAACAAGGTTGCAAGTCCTTTACATAAGTGAGAAAGGGGGAGCTAACTGCTATTATATTTTTGTGCAAAGAAAGGGTGTGCACAAAGTGTGAAAGAAAAGGTGTGCATGCACTGTGGGAGAAAGGACTATATCTATTCAAACTATCTTCCTCCACATTCTGCATAAGGCTAATTTAACACTAGAGGAGAAATTTACTTAGCAAGAGGAAGTGGTTAGATAATAACACATTTTAAATTAAAGATCATATTATGACTAATATTAATGTGTGGAGGTGTGGAATAGGTAACACTGATGCATTATGTGAAGTGCTTAAAAAATCTAAAGATGCCATAAATGAAGGGGTTATAGGTCCCTTACGCAAGTGAGGGAGGTGGTGAGGGGCTAATTGTTATTATTTCAATGTATAGAGAAAGGGCGTGTGGGAAGTGCTAGAGAAAGGACTATATTGAGTCAAGCTTTCTTCCTTTTCATTCCACATAATGCTAATTTAGCAATGTGGGAGAAATTTAGTTATCACAAGTGGGGGAGAAAGAGTGTGATAGAGCAGAGAGTATATTGAGTCAAACTTACTTCCTTTGCATTCCACATAAGGACAATTTAACATTGTAGGAAAAATTTACTTAGCAAGAGTGTGTGAGAAAGGGTGTGTGGGAAGAGTGAGAGAAAGGACTATATCGAGTCAAGTTTTCTTCCTTTTCATTCCACATAAGGCCAATTTAACAATGTAGGAGAAATTTACTCAACAAGAGGAAGTGCTCCAAGAATATTACATTTTAAATTATATCATATTATGACTTATATTAATGTTCTTATATTATTGTGCAAAGGTGTGGAACAAGTAATGTTGATAGATTGCGCAAAGTACTTAAAGATTATACTGCAACTTGATATAGTCTCTTATTTTGTTTGATATATGCAAAGTAGCTAGATATATCAAATTTAGAGATGGGGCAAGTTCTACAATGGAAATACTTTTTTTCAGTGTTCTAGAAATATAATTAATTAATTAATATGCACATGCATAATTAATTAATACTGATAGCATATTTGAAGGAGACAATGCAATTTGTGGAGTGGCAAGGCTTTCAAAGGAGGAACTATTCATGGAGAACAATTGATGAATTAATAATAATAGCAAATTCGAAGGAGATGGGGAGAGTCGTGTAGTGACAAGACATTCAAAGGAGGAAGTACTAGTGGATAATTGTTCACTAGACATTGACGTAAGGCTATTGAAAAATTTACATTTCCTATTTGTTTTTAGGAGTGGAATGGTGATGCTTTTATTTGTAATTTTATGAAATATTAAGTGAACTATGTCTTTTTTTGTGGAATAATGGTTGTGAAGGGCAGGGAACAAAAACATTTTTCAGTAATGTTTATGAAAGTACGTATGTTCAATTAACACCTAAATAGATAGGTGATCTCCGAAAAATAACTACTCTTATCAACTATCTCTATGCGGGTTATACATCTTTCCTCCACTAAAATTTAGATAACTCATGTTTTGGACCAAAAGCAAGTAAAAACTTATATTGAGATCGAGTCTTCAATCAATCTTGAACAAGTTTCTCGAATCTTCAACCTTTTATAAGCTAATAAAGAAAGAAATAGACACGATGTTTCATTGTTAGAATCTTTCTTGTGTGAAGCTCTCCTGTGTGGATCTTTCA
Source organism: Pinus taeda (assembly GCA_000404065.3). NCBI lineage: Eukaryota > Viridiplantae > Streptophyta > Pinopsida > Pinales > Pinaceae > Pinus > Pinus taeda. The sequence continues at coordinate 575,240 of APFE030820906.1, read as the reverse complement.
TTATGCAAAGCTTACAATGAAATATTTCATTGTGTGGAAGAAGCTTCCTCCACATAGTTAAAGCTCTGCAAATGAAACATTGACTATGACCAAATCAAATTTTTGTATGCCATTCTCTATACAACATTACATATCAGAGAGAACATAAAACATATAGCAAAAAAAACACAGTCATATAATGTAATAATAATAATCAAATGAGAATAAATCAAACAGAAGCGCACATCTTAGTAACGTTATCATTGTCTATCCTTTTCTTTAATTGTATCTGCTATACTTGTGTTCATTTTGCCATATATCACATATTAAATTAACATTTAAAATCTACTTCCGCATATTTGTTCCCAATTTCTCTGCATAACCTTTTTTCCACACTTCCATCGCGTCCTTTTTCTTTCCTCCACATATCACAAAAGTACCCTAATTAAACAAAATAATAATGCAACTTTGTATATGATTTGAGGCTTACATGAGTAGAAATATTTAGAAAACTAGCTTTTGTATCTATCACATAATCGAAATAATTGTCAACGTGTTTCGAACCATCAAATCTAATTCATTATTAGGACAAAATAGATGAAGAAAATTATAACGACATAAGTATAAAAAAAGTTAAAATGAAATAACCATTAAAAATTAATAACATAGTCAAAAAATAAAAAAGAATAAATTCAAAAATCAAAATAATAGAAAGTAATAAAATTTAAGAAGTAAAAAATAAAAATAAATAATTAAATAAACAAAACAAAAAAATAAATAAAAATAATCAATCAAAAGATATGGTTTAAAATGTAATAAAGACTAAGGAAAATTAGAAGCATATAAGAATAAAATATACTAAAATAAATAAAAATATATAATAAAATCCATGAAGCAAATAAATAAAATATTTCTACACATATATATAAGTAAATAACAAAAAAATAAATAAAAACAAAAAAGACAAAAATGAAATAAAATTAATATTATATTAAATATATAAAATTAAATAATTATAATTAAAAAATCTCGTAAATATAAAGATAATTTTATAGATACTTCAATATTAGTAAGGAATTAAAATAAATTACTCAAAACTAAAATAAAATTAAACCAACATAAAAGAGGCGACGATGAAGAAAAAAAACAAATAAATAAGACAATATATAAAAATAAAAGTTCAATCCATACACAAAAAAAAGGATAGAAAAAATAAGAATTATATGAGATAAAAAATGTTAGAAAAAGGAAAAAAATGGCGAAGAGGTAAGCATAGAAAGGGAAGAAGATGAATAAAGGAAAAAAAGTCAAGGAAGAAAATTAAGAATAATAACTAGATGAAATATTAGGGATCTAATTTGTATTGATATTCTAACCGCCATCTCTGTTAAGGTTGTTAGTAGTATGTTTCTCAATCTCAATGGCTTTCGTAAAATTTCTGTGATGATAATGAGAAACCTTAGCTAGGACACAAGCATCCTCAATGCATATGTGATGCTTAGGATTTGCAAAATCTTGAGCAAGAGTTGAAGATTTAGAACGATTGTTTTTGATATCTACAACATGCTCATGAATTCTACGCTTGATGGAATGAAAAATCTCACCTATATAAGGCTTCCCACAGGAACATGGGATCATGTACACCCCTTTAGAGTTAGAGGGGTCAATCTAGTCTTTAACAGACCTTAGGGAAGAACTGAATGGTGGGAAGTGGTTTAAAGGTAGCAAAGATATTATTTTTCTTAAGAATCTGAGCCAACTTGTTTTTGGTTTCTTGAATAAAAAGAAGATGCAAAGCGGCAATTGGATTGTTGGAATCATATTTAGTCTTAGGCCCTTTAGTCGTTTTTTTTCCTTTTCCACCTTTTGGAAGGATTTCAATCTTTGATGAATTTTATTACCATTTCTTATGAACACTCTAAGATGAAATTTCTCATCAACTGATATGAATGTCATCGAAAATCCTAAGGGCTCTGGTAGCAAGGGTATTCAAAACATTGAATTTCTACACAAGGTGATGATGGGAATTAGAATAGAGATATTGCTTTCCGTAAGTCTTATTGCCAAAGACTTGATGCAATATGGATCCATTTTCCTTCCTGGTGATGAGGACATCAAGAAAGGAATGTTGTCATGAACCTCAATCTCCAAGGTGAACTTTATAAATTTGGATTGGTTACTAAAATGATTTTTAAAGATTTCAAGCTTTTCACGACCATTACGCCAAATAATAAAGGTATTGTCAACATACCTTTTCCAAATCTTAGGAAGAAAAGGAGTAGAGGAAATGGATTTAGTCTCAAAATCCTCCATGAAAATATTAACCACAATGGGGGAGAAAGGAGAACCTATAGCTACTCCACATGTTTGCTCATAAATAACATCCTACAAGCTAAAGAAAGTAGATTTTAAATAGATGATGACTAATTTGGTTGTATTAGCATCAGTTCTATTATTAATGACATTAATAACTTCATTAATACTAAACATGAAGCTTTCTGCAAATACTGAGCATCACATACATGCATTGAGGATGTTTGTGTCCTAGTAAAAGTTTCCCATTATTATCATAAAAAGTTCAAGAAATTCAAGATTGATAAATGTATTATTAACAACCTTGAAAAAAATGACAATAGGAAGATCAATAAAAATTATATCACTATTTTTTTCTTCCTAGTATTCCTTTTAATTTGCTTCCTTTGATTTTTTTTTTATTTTTATTTTATACTTATCTCTTGGCCTTTTTATTTCTTGTCTAACATTTATTATTTTTAATATTATTTAATTCTTATTTTTTTCTTCCCATTCTATTATAGATTCGGCAATTTATTAATAGTTATTGCTTTTCAATTTTATTATTTCTTCATCTTCCACACTTTTATGCTGTTACTTTTATTTAGGTTTGAAATTTAATTAATTCCTTACTTATATATAGTATATATATAAATATTATCTATTTATTATGATTTTTTTAATTATATTATTAAATTTATTTTTAAATCAATTATTTAGTTTATACTAATATAATTAGTTTAATCATATTCTCTTTATTCCTTATATTGCTTTTATCTTTATTTCTTTTGTTATGAGTAAACAAATCATTATATATATATTATAAAAAAAATGTTTAATTATGTTTAATGTTAAATTATATTTTATAATTTTATTTTATATATTAATTTTTATTTTAATCTTAGTTTTCCTAAATATTATATTTTTCCCTATTATTTTATTTACTCCTTATTTTTTACTTCATTCTTTTTGTTTAATTTATTATTAATTATTTTTATTACTCCTAAATATACTTTTATATTTTGACTTTAACTCTTTTTGATTTTTGAATTTTATTTTTTCAGAAGTTATTAATCTAACGTATCTCTTTTAGTTCCTTTATATTCAATATTAGATCAGAATTCCCGTCTTCTATTTTGTCTTGATGATGAACCACATTATATGGTTTAAAATGCATTGACAATTATTTCAATTATGTGATAGGTTCGGAAGGTAGTTTTCTAAATGTAACTTTAGTAGATCTGATTTTGTCATGTAAATTTGAGACACTTTGAGTTAAACTGAAAGTTATTACAATCATTGTCAAATATTATTAAATGAATTTTTAATTTTTAGATATCTTAAACCAGTATTAACGCTTCATATAATCTTTAAGCATTATGCACAATGTATCAATGCTATTTGCTCTACACCTTCACATAATAATATAAGTTGTTGTGCACAAAGAAAACTCCACACAATGAAACATTGACTATGACCAAATTAAATTTAACTTTAACTCTGACAAAATCAACTTTATTTAATAATAAATTTTATTAATCTAAATTATTGTTTGTAATTATTTTAGTTATACATGTGCAATTTATTTTCTTAAAGAAAATAAAGATTTAAAGAACTTGTGCTAGACTCTATAAACATATTCCCTCTGCACATATATAAAATAGTATCAAAGTTTTAAACATTTATGTAATAATTAAATATTTAACTTGTCAAAGAGCACATGGCGAATAAACATCATTTTTGTGATCATAAGCTTGTGGTGCAAACTAAGAACCTTAATTACAAGAGCATGTTTCATTATGTGGAGCTTACAATGAAAGCTTTCATTGTGTACATGAGGCCTCCATTGCACAATGAAAGCTCCACACAATGAAACATTGACTATGATAAAATCAAATTTAATTTTAACTTTATTAGTAAATCAAACTTAATTAATGATAAATTTTTATTAGTAGCACTCACTCTGCTGTCAAATTGTGTTGATTTTCCATTATTTTGATGAGTTTTATTATTATTATTATCAGTTCTTGCCCCACCAAGTACTACAGTACTCGCCTCACAATCAAAGTTTGTTAACTATCGATTATTTATGTTGATGTATTAACCATAGTTTAATGAAAATGCTAAGTATTCCTATTTTCCTATAATTTTAAAAATCATTTTCTAATTTCTGGAAATCTTATTTCTAACTTTCCATTGGTTGAACAAGGCTTGTCTTTACTTAGTATCTAATACATATTTTAAAATTAAAAGTTAATGTGAGAATTGTAACCACTAATTCTAGTTATGTTGTCCATGGGAGCATTCGTTAGGTGTTATCATGCATATTTTTTAGCATGCATGTTTGATTACTTTTCTGGAGAGTTAGTTACAAATAGATTTCTTTTCGAGGATATACAATGTTGTTCCAGTAGTTGCATGGCGTAAGGGATTTTCTCTACAAGATCATTTTGAACGAAGGTACAAAATGGATAACATTTTTTCAGGTAAATAGTGCATTTTTTTCTTCTATATGTGAGTACTTAGATCATTTATACAAATAGGTTAAAACCCTATAGCAATGAGGTGTAGAGTTTAAAAATTGGATAATGTGAGAGTATGAAGCACGTTTATACAATATAAATTATCGTCGTGTGGTTGTTACATCTAAATTTCTTTCGGGTTACGAAATTAGAACATCTTATTTTTTTTATTTGTATATACTTGATCTAATTCATATCGCCAGAGCATGGAAAATGAACACAATTAGAAAAAATATAGTTAAAGACAATGATAAATTTGCTAAGAGGTGTTTTTCTATTATATTTATTGTCATTTGATTATTTTTACAATATACAACTTTGTGTTCTTTGCTATATTTCTTATGTACTCTAACTAAAAGCAAGGATTTTTCAATTTCTAGAAAACATATAACATTTATAAATTCAGATCCAGGACAACAATTACAAGGGAAAAGGTAACTTAAATATTTCTATAAAACGTTTGTATCTGTTGAAACTAAAATCTATTTAGTATTTTACATATATGAATAAAAATCATATTTTATCTGGTAACTATGAACATGATATTAGAATATGCATTAGAAATGAGTTTGCGCTAGTTGGTTTTGTCTTTATTGGTTAGTTCTTACTTAGTATCAATTATAATGCCCTTTTAAGTAGTGATTTTAATGTATTAGTTGTGAACAAACAAAAAATATCAAATTTAAATCATGTGACAGCAGACATGGATAAGGGAGTAGAGATGGTGATGAGAATTGTTATAGAAACAAATATTGGAGAAGAAAAATTGAAAGGAATAAAAAATAGGTAATAAAAAAACAGCAAGGTAGTTTTGTCTAGGTTTAGTTAATTTTATATCAGATTTCTTTTTTGTTTTATGGAATTAATTTCAATTCAATTCTCATGACTAGGAAAAACGATATCAAGTCTATGCCATTATTGATTGAAGATATCAGAAACAATATAACATGGAACATTTTTCATGTCATTGTTTTAGTTACATATCATTTTTTTGAAATAATATAAAAGTAGTATTTTGTATAGATTTGACAGATAAGGAAGTCAAAATGACATTAACATTTCTTTTTCCAACACAGTTTATCGACCAACATGAAGAGTTTTTTTTTGCAAATGTTGGTGTTTCTATTAGAAATTTTGAAATAATTCCAATTCAAGCATAAATACGACAATGGTGATTGTGAAAAAAAAATTGTTAAATAGGTTTAGCATTGTGGAAAACATTTGTCCTATTTTCACAAAGTATTGATCCTTCCCAAATATAATAATTGAAAATTTGTCCCGTAGTCAAATATGTTTCCAATTGGCACAATCAATGGTATTACAATTTTGGCAATACAAACAGTAATGCAATTTGTACTCAAAATCAAAGATGTTAATGCAGAACATGACAAGGCAGCAGTAAGCTTTGTTTTATTTTAATGTTTCATTTCTACCAAGTTATTTTCTATATATTATAGGTTTTCCATGTCTTATATTATAAATATTGCATATGTAACAGGTTCAAGTACATAAAAAACTTCTTTCATCATATCTTTCAAATCAAATACAATTGCAAGAAAACATTTTTCCACTCGTCTTGCTAAAATATGTAGTTAGAAAACAAGAAAGAGCTTTTTGAATTTCACAATCAATGTTCACATGCTCATTTAAAATAGAAAAGAAAGTCTAAAATATAATAAAATTGTTTTCTTCTGTGAGTGGAATATGCACGATAAACTTTATTATATTGTATCTATTATGTGTATATATATACATATACACAAAGAAAAAAGGATAGAAATAAATTTCATTTCAAGTTGTTATGCCTCTATTTTCTATATTAATTTTACAACACTTCCAAGGATGACTGACATCAACTAAGGCATATACGAATCCATTTGAGACTGTATGTGCGAAATGCAGTAGTGCAATTACAACTACTAGAACTATGAACGAAACCATGGTTTATTGTACCATTTGCAACAAATAATGTCACTTTATTTATTTCCATTGATTAAATTGTATAATAAATGTAAACAATAAGACTAAAATACATGTTCTAAGATGCATGGAACTAGAGAACATATTACCTGATCTGTGAAAGGTTTCCTATGAGAAATAATGTGTGGAAAAATCAATTGTTATTGATTTGTTGTCTAGTTTTGAGACACGTGGAACATTTACAATAAACCATCAAAAGATGATTATACATATACAATGATAGTTCTCTTTGTTTACATTGTCAAGGAATATAATGTTGATATAGTTCTGAGTGCTTGCATTATCAAAAAATATTAACATTACCTTATACTTTATGTTCAAAGAATTTGACAATTGTCGAAAACTTTTGCATTTACTATTGGAAACCTTTTAGCACTATAGAGAGGGAGGTGTCTTATTACCAAAATTTTCCTTTTATTTACTTTACTGAATCACACACTTGTTATTGTAGCAACTCACAATATGTTAACAACATATGAGTAAACAATAAACATGTAAACATATAAGCATCATGTACTAAATGCAAACAAATCACAACCACAAAAGTCATCATCACACATGAGACACTAGATATCTAGTGGGAAAACCTTCACTAGGAAAAAAACCACCCTTTATGTTGATGCACTTATTTCAATCTTCTATTAAGTAAAATATGTCTTCTAAATAGGTTTTTTGACTCCCATCAGTATGGATACTCGACCTCATATACAATAAACTCACTTCGATAAGCATGGACACTCTATTCTACTTATCATCTTGGAAGACTATGTTCTCCATGGATCTACAGACTATCATCTACTGAAAGCCACCACCAACTATCGATCTTCACCCAACTCTTATTGGAATATCCAACTAACATTGGATTAAGAAACTGTTTTGTTCACTGAAACTTCATAGTAACTGCTCTGCATCCATGAAGTCACTCCTCATCTCCTCTATGTGGACCGCCTTTCATCTATTTTCAAACTAGATCCCAAGAATTTATGCTCAACTTGATTCAGATCTACAAAACGACCTCTAGCAGCAAGACAATCTCATCAAATAAAAAATCACCAAACATATTCTCTCCACAAGCAAAATAGTGGCCATAATCCATCCAACAAAACAACAGAATAATATCACGAGCAATTGAAATAACAAACCCTCGCAACAAAATATGAATGTTGCATAATAAAATCAACAACATAAGACATTATGGCTATGTTCCAAATGCATCAGCATCTCCTACAAAAAAAAATGTGAGAGTAACTAATATGGAGCTCCATCAATACCAAACTCTGATACAACTCTTTGCTTCACTGATATGAAATCTGGAGATCTAAACCAATACTATGCTTCAAAAATTATAGCTACTCATATCTGCCATTATAGCTCATACACTTAAGGAATCAAGCTCACTAATGGCTCTCAATCATATTCACACAATGCAGCCTTCTCTAACTCACTATCACTCACCATCTCCACTCAACTAGCTCCAAGATCGAATATATAAAACATGTTAGGATAAATTGAGCATGGGGCTAGGGTCAAGGGTGAAACAATTGGACCAAATCAATCCATTAATACCACTACTTGTGCACTAAATGGGTTCACATCATTGGAGGACCTTTTCGAAAGATTCCTGGCCATTGAAACATTTTTCTCGAAGCCTCTAGGAATTTCCTTGCTAACTTTCCTCTGATTTTCATGAGGAATGCAAAGAAAATCTTGTGAAAAACCTCTGTTACATGCATAACATAGCCTAAAATCAATTGGAACCTTTGGTCACTCCCACATTCCTATCTTCCAGTGGCTGAAGCCTTTCAGTCGCTCTCATATGCTTGCCTCCACGTTACTAGGGCTAAGGATGAAGAGAAACATCAAGCCTTCAACTCAGAACCTTTGCCAACTATTGGATCACCTTCTCCAACATTTTTACAAGCCTCCAAACCTCTGACATATATGTAATTGGATCAAACATGTCTCCCAAGTTTCATTTCCAAATTAACCTAGAAGGCCGACAAACAAAGTTGGCAAGAGTGCCAACAAGTCCTCCACTCTCCAACAAACATCTCCACAAGCTGCAATACCTCACTGCAACACCTATGACATACACGCAATAATATGTAGCACATCTCCATCATAAAAAATAAGGCCATCACACTACAACAACTCATCTCCATGAACATAAGCATGAAGACCTAGTTTCCAACTCAAGTAGTGTTCCAATCATTATCTCCATCACATGTAGATCTACATCATCCACCTATAGCATAATTATCAACTATTGACGGTGCTAGACCCACCAACATATCAAGGGTATCTCCATGGTAAGAAGTCCCAATTAGACCTCAGACCATTTTGTGTAGGAGTCCCAGCAGTAAGGTAATGCCTTGACTGCGATGTTGCATAGAGGCAAGTAAGATAACTCTGTCAGTAGCAAGGGTGTGACTGGTGTAGAGAGTCAAGGAATGTGTACGAGAGGTTCCAACACTTCAAAGGGAGAGGAATGTGAAGGTGAGTTCAAGGTTGAAAGGGATCAGTTCTAACTCAGTTAGGAACACACCACACAAAGGACATGCACAACTTCCGAAAAAACAGTCTACTCGAATGCGATAGTCACAACATACAAGGTAAGATAACACGAACAACTCTCAGGGATCAGTGTGAAATGAGTGTGGCAGTTGATATAGCAAGGTTCATGAGAAAGGTCTGTCTCATGTCCATAAGAGCAGTCAACACGGATGGTGACAACATTAACAACATATGCAACACATTAACAACAAGATTCATATAGTTGCATGTGAATCAATTCATACACAAGTACGTAAGTTAAACAACATATGTCATTAAGGCAACTAGAACAGTACAACTACAATAAAAACGTATGCTTTAAAATGTGCTAGCTCTTATTATTAAAGAAGTGTAAGTCACAATCATACAATACACCATGTAAACCTGGTAGCCCCAAAGTGGAACGTTACAACCACATCTGCCTACTCCTCCAAAGAGATTTACTAGCTTGATATAGTGGAGAAGCCAAGGCACATTACAATACTTTCCGAATCTTCTTCAAGATAGTCTTAGTAGAAGCTTGGCTGACCAAAAGCCTTTACAATGAGTTACAAGGGACTATTTATAGCAAAGGGTGGGGTGACCCTTGACATTCCCCTTTGTGATAGTTCAACTATCCTCATGACTCTTCACCTACTATATGATTGTTACATCTAACCATTGACACTTGACTTACACTTGACATGACTCAACATTACAATGCACATGTACTCATGTGAGACAACATGGCTTGACCAAGCCTTGCTAGACATCATTGACACTTGGTTCATTGTGATGAGACGAACTCTTTGACATGCTTGTGATGGTGAAGCTGGTGAGCTGATGCCAAGCTTGATAATTCGTGATGGTGTGCATGTACCTCGTGGTGACATCATGTTGAAGCGAACTCTTGCCTCCGTTGTAACCGGTGCATTGGTTTGGCCCCTTCATCCAAATCGTTTGCTAACATGCACATGGTATTCTTGGGTACGGTTGAAATGGAAACACACTGATGCATAACATTCGTGTTGATCTTCAAGTGTGTGTTGGTGGTCGTGCGTAACAAACTTGTCAAAGTGCATGGTCAACCCCAGTTGGACTTGCTTCTTGTCTTCCCCTTGGTGAGTGTGTTGAATGGATTGGATTGCATGCATGCGCTCAATGTCATGCATGCTGTTGAATCCCATGCAAGCAATAAAAAACACTTCTCACTATGTCCCCATTGTGTTAGCTACTAGGATAAATCCTTAACTTGTACGGGCGTAGTTTCATTCATGAGTGCATGTTGCACCCATTACTACTCTTATTTCTGCTACAACCCATTCATCTATCTGTGTAGCTTCATTTTCTTCCTAATTTGCTTCTTTAGCACATGCAACTCCTTCTTTGTTCCATATTATTCCTTCGGGCAATCTTCATGTCACGTCGTCACTTCATTGCTAAAGTCTCTAAAGTTTCTTTCATTATCAGTGGATCTTCTTTATCTTGCAACTTTGCCCCGTCTCTATGTTGTCAAAAACCTTCCCCTTTCATTCACTGCACTCACTGCATTCGGTATGTTACCTTCAGTTGGTGTTCATGATGTTGCTCATTTTGATGTTGTTACTTGATGTCCTTTTCCATGAAAAACTTGATGTCTTCGTGAGTAGGCAAGTTCATAGACACTTGATCAACCACATCCCCAAGCATGCTCTGAACAGTGTCTTCGTCTCTACTCTCCTGGAAGCCATTATACATGTGCTTCTGAGAGGTAGATGAACACTTACAATACCTGAAGACATGGCAACATGCATAGCAAGTAATCTATTAGTGGAAAACTAGAATGAACATGAGAACTGACTTGCAACATACCCGGGTGAATGATCATGAAGGTTGTGCAATTTCGGCCAAGAGGTCAAGAGACTGACTGCCAAGACTACACAAGGCATAGTCTGGGCCGATGAGAGATTGAATGACTGCTAGAACTGCATAATCAATAGTCTAGTCTGGTTGTTGACTACAAGGATTTCACATTGCGCAATTCCAACTGGGAAAGACTACTGGCCCAAGGACAAATTTGCGCAATTTCTTAAGCCAAGCAGCCACTGTCCTTTAGAAATGCACAAAATAGTCCTTAACGCCAGTGTTGGGCAGGAATGTGCAAATTTGGAAAGGAAGGTGAGCCTTCCTTTCCTAGATTGTGAAATGCAGCCTTGGTGAAGGCAAAGCCCAGACCAAGGTTGGCCTGACTCGCTGACGGGAAGCTAAAAGTAAGTCAATGAATGCATGTGGACACTAAGTAATAGCATAAGTGATCGAGAGTGGATGCAAAAAATGAATGAAATATTCAGTAAATAGATCAAAATGCATGTGGGTGAGGTAGTTGACCGGTTGGGTGAACATCCATGCAAAACAGTTTCATGCATGCAACAACAGAGAGATAGAAACAAAAACTGAAACAGAGCTAGGACAAACTAGTATACATGTAAATGATAGCAAGCATTCAAATAAAAGAAGATAACAGAGTTTCCACAAGAGAAAACACAAAAAGTGATAGAAATGCAGCATAAGGCATGGGAAACAAGCATACCCCAAAAAAACGGAGTTGAATGTGATGACTACTCCTAGATGTGATGTGGGATGTCATAACTAGAAGGTTGATGCAAGGAATGAGTTCTGCAGCATCTGGTTGATGAGTTTGGATAACATCGAGGTTGTGATGCGCATGCCACGAATTTAGGGGAAGCAACACTTGGAGGGAGGTTTCTGAATAGTTCCTTGCATGTAACCTCCAACTGCTAAACATAGATCCCTAAAACAAGGGATGCCTTTGGATGTTGCCTTAGGATAAATAGCCCATGAATGCAAGTATGTTTTTCTTAGTCCTGGAGGGAACTGATCAACTCAACTGCACATGCAAGAGACTGCTTGACTTCTAGAGAAAAATGCACACTTCTGGCTGGGAGTTGGGCTGGACGCCAAGATATTTACGCAATTTCAGTGTTGATCAGCTGACTAATGTCTAGATTTGTGCAAATCCTAGGCTGAATAGCCTACTTCTGGGAAAATTTGGGCAAATTCTGCTAGGAGGGTTGGCTAGCAGGATTGCACAATCCTGGAGTCTTGTAGGATGTCAGAGAGGATTGCATAATTTCTGGAGGGAAGGCTGCTCGCCCTCTAGAAATGTGCAATTTTCAAAGGGAAGTTGCTCATCCTACATCTGGACCAAGTCCAGGTGAGCAACCTGTGAAGGGAAAAGATCAGACTGTGATCGACAAGTTGTCATTGAGCAAGAAAGACACTAAAGCTTGAGGACTTGATGAAGCAAGGCAAGCTACTCTGAAGGTTGGTAGGGAGTTTCCAAAACAGGCTAAGGAAAATTTTTGAGGGTGTTTGTAGCCGCTACAACACTTGGAAACACACTGGTAGAACTCCAGCTCTCTGAATTGACCTTGTTCATGAAAATCAAGTCTAACACCTCCAGAAGTATTATTCAGATCTTAGCTTGTATTGGCTTCACACTAGCTTGATTGTAAGATGTAGCATCTACCAGAATCTTGGTGGATTGACACACATTCCAAGCCAAGGAAACACAATTGTTTCGATTGGGGTTGAGGGGTATATAAGTGCACAATCAGTTTAGTCATCACAACCTAAGTTTCATCTCTGGTGTTTCTCAATTGCCAGCATGCTTGGATAGTACCCCGGTGGATTCACAAAGGAACACAAGCATGCCCCATTGCCACTGAGCATGGTCAGTACCTCGATGGATTTACTTGGATCACCTCCCTGTGCAGGAAGCCTTTCCATTCTTTTGTCTATTCATTTTTCATTTGATTTTTTTATTTTTTTATTTTTACTTTTTTTCATTTTCCACTATGCATAACACTTATTCATTTCATAGGTGGAAGAGGGATCCCAATTTATTGAGAGAAGAAGAGGTTGTTCCAGCAGAGAAGTAGTTTATTCTATCTCTGACGTACCTATTAAGGTTTCCCCCCTCACCTTACTCTGCTTGACTGAGTTGCCAAGGGTTAACCCAAAAACAATCGACTAGAGAAAGTGATACTAGTTAGTGCGCAAGCGTTGTGTTCACACCAAGGTTCACTTCAAACAGTACGTATTTTCCTTCAATGTATCATGGAATAAAGTAATAATATCATCCTACAGAGGCAAGATGACAGATAACCAAGTAGTGATAGTTGTACAAATCTTCTTGTACTTTACCCAGCTCACTTCAAGATTCATACATGGTTTCATGCAAAACTAACATATGAATGAAACAAGCAAATGAACTAGAAATCAACAAAGAAAAGCAAGAGTAGAAGAAAAAATGAAACTGAAGAAATTAAACAAACAATCAAGCAAGAAAACAAACAAACAAAGCATGCAAGAAAACAACTGAAAGAAAACACTATTCTTACTCCTACACTAATGGTACATGGGCCTGATCATGTGAAGTGATACTTCCAATGCAGCCATTGGCTCATTGGTAGACCCATGTTGGTGAACGCTTGGTCCACGAGTAACCCAGTGGTGCGGAGTAGCAAACAAGAAAGATATAACAGTGAAAACAACCACACCTCATGTTTCAAAGTGCCCATGGGACATAAGTGAGTGCATGTACATGATGGGTAGTCCGTGGACTTATCGTGGTGGTGTGTGACACTATGTGAAACTTTGAAGCAAAAGAACACTCTTGATTGTGACATGCAAGCAAACAAAAGAAACAAAGATAACTTGCATCGTGCATGAGTGCTTGCAATGTAAGATTCCTCCAATGCATGGGCAATGGGATCATGTAGTTTGAGTGGAGGAAATGTGATTTGTGTGTGAGATGGATCTTCAATGCATACATATGAGTGATGAGAAGCCTTGGATGATTGAACAATTTCATGATTGGAAGTGAGGCTAACCCCAAGAGAGCAAGGACCTGACATAACCATGAGCTCGGGCTAAAGTGCCTCGACAGTCTTGGCTATCTCAACTTCATAATTAGGTAGATCATCATAAACTGGTGGCTTTGAAAGATCAACTGCGATAGACTCATGATCATGATAAAAAATGGAAGAAAATGGATCACGACCGGCATGATCAGAAAATTCAATGAATTCTTCAGCATCCTCGTGATCAGATGAATCAAACAAAGGGTTAGATGAAAAGTGAGTGAACTCATCCTCTATGTTTCTAGAATAGATAGATGAAGGATCAAGTGTATTTTCAGTGACTAACTTATCCTCTCCATTGTCGAATAATGGACTCACATCCGGTGAGTCCTGCGAGTGATAAACAATCGGTGCATCCATGGACAAAGACACACATGCAAAATCATGGATGGCAGGTTCACCAAAGAGGCTAGGAAAGAACAGAGGGGGCTCGGATGGAAGGGATTCATCCTACACCGGGCATTGACGTTCAAGCTCCCACTCATACTCTCCATGAATGATAGTGCATGTTGGTTGTGAAACAACAACTCCATCAATGGGTTGTTCCTTTTTCTCAACAAGTGAAGAGTCTAGAATCAATGAACACAAGAAAGCATCATCTGGAGGAACACCTGAGTGCGAAGATGGAGGTCGGAAAAAATAATGCATGTGAGAACTCGAAGGACTCACAACCAAATCTACACGAAAATTGAGTGGAGTGATGTTGGGAAGCGTGAAGGTTGAACAAGTGTATAAACATGATCCTTAGCATCACTGGGAGATGGTGGATCTATTGAATGAGAGGGAGGCAGATAGTCCATTGAGATAGTGCCTACTCCCATATGAGAATGTGCAATTCTATCAGCAAAGAAGGTTGAGAGAGGCTTGACATAAAGCTTCCTCTTGGGATGGGATGATTTCTTAAGGCAGTAGTCAAACTGGTCCTAAATATAAGCAAACTTCATCAGGCTGCTTGGAGCTTGAAATTGTAAGTCAAGGAAGCATTGCCAAAAATTAATAATGGATTCATGCGGAGCCCTCCATTGTTGTAACAGTTTCTGGTCAATATGATCTAGATCAGAATGATAGAACATGTCTTCAATAAGATCACAAAAGTGCTTATATGAGTGCATGGTATTAGCCGGTAGGCTGAGCACACAACAAATGGAGATTCGCGAAGTGTGTATGCAAGTAGCAAACCAGCATGTTCATCAATAAACTCTTCTTCCTCATAAATAATGGAAAGAAAGTTATGTAAGTGCTCAGGCCAAGCCACTTTCCCTTCACCATCATATGTGTGAGTGGACAAGAGATTGAAAAGCTTCCCCTAGATGGAGACATCTTCACGATTCAAAAAACATCTCGGGGGAAGAAGAATGCAAGACTCCATGAAAGATATGCAAAGGTTCAAAACTGGATGAGAGGACATTGCTTTTCGTCAGACCCTCCTTCAGAAATGTTGATGGTGCTAGACCCGCCAACATGTCAAGGGGATCTCCCCAGTAAGAAGTCCAAATTAGACCTTAGACCATTTGGTGTAGGAGTCCCAACAATGGGTCATAAGGAAATGCCTTGACCGCGATGTCACACAGAGGCAAATAAGATAACTTTGTCAGTCGCAAAGGTGTGACTGATGCATAGTGTTAAGGAATGTGTACAAGAGAATCCAACACTTTGAAGGGAGAGTAATGTGAAGGTGAGTTCCAGGTTGAAAGGGATCAGTCCCAACTCGTCTAGGAACACACCACACAAAGGAAATGCACATCTTTTGGTGGAGCGGTCCACTCGGATGTGGCAGTCACAACATAAAAGGTAAGATAACACAAATAGCACTCACGAATCAGACTAAGAGGAGTTTGATGGTTGATATAGCAAGGTTCATGAGAAAGGTCTCTCTGATGTCTGACAAAGAAGTTGACATGGACGGTGACGTCATTAATAAGATATGCAACACATTAACAACAAGATTCATATAATTTCATGTGAATCAATTCATACACAAGTATGTAAGTTAAACAACATATATCATTATGGCAACTGGAACAGTGCAACTACAATAACAACACATGCATGAAAATGTGTTGGCTCTTGTTATTAGAGAATTGTAAGTCACAATTATACAATACACCATGTAAGCCTACTAGTTGGAATAGTGGAACATTACAGCCATATCCGCCTGCTCCTCCAAAGAGATGTACTAAATCTGTGCAGTGGCAAATCCAAGGTGTGTTGCAATATTGTCCAAGTCTTCTTCAAGATAGTCTTAGTAGAAGCTTGGCTGGCCAAAAGCATTTATAATGAGTTATGAGGGACTATTTATAATAAAGGGTGGGGTGACCCTTGACATTCCCCTTTGTGATAGTTCAACTACCCTCATGACTTGCCTAGGAGATTTGCACAAATCTTGGGCTGAACAACTTGCTTCTAGGAAAATTTACACAAATCCTACAGGGAGGGTTGGCTGGAAGGATTGTGCAATCCTGAAGCCCAGCAGGCTATCAGAGAGGATTGCACAATTTCTAGAGGGAAGGATGGTTTCCGTCCAGAAACATGCAATTTTCAAGGAGAAGTTGCTTAGCCTATAGCTGGACCAAGTCTGGGTGAGCAACCTATGAAGGGAAAATATCAGACTGTGAATGACAAGCTTCCATTGAGAAAGAAAGACACGTAAGGTTAAGGACTTGACAAAGCAAGGCAAGCTGTTGTGAAAGTTTGTAGGGAGGCTCCAAAACAGGCTAAAGAAAATTTTTTGAGGGTGGTTATAGCTGCTACAACATCAATCAAACCAATGCCATCATCTGACCATCATGAGTGTGACATGATATTGGTTATATCAATGCCAACACAATCATCCTACAGTTAACACAACTAGATGCAACCATGCTACTATGAATGGCATCAACACATCAGCTAGGCTTTAAAGGTTGACATCAATGCCAACATGAGCTAGCTTCCATCATGAACCAACTCCAACATCAAATAGCTAGTTCCATTCACACCATAATGCCAACAATATCTCCCTTTGATATTGATGCCAATCACACAAACTCCAGACCAATCTTCTCTATCACCACCCCTTTGACATCAATGGAAAAGGGGTCAAATCCATCTGATAAGGAAATAAGAACTAAAGCACAAATATTATAACAATTAACATGGTTTAAAAATATTGCATATCAACCAACATGCATGTCTCTCCACATCGGTGGCAACAAGTAGCATATATAACCAAGAAGCATATATAACCAAGAAACATACAGAGCAACATGTCCAACCGAAAACCTCTAGCAGCAACAACAATATGCACAAGAGGAAACCACACAAGCATTATATGCAACATCATCATAATAGTAACTATGAGTAGCATCAAGTATATGCATCAATATGCACATGAGGCACCAACCAAATTCTCCATAGCAACAACAACCAAATATATTTGATCACAACATGAGGCGAGAACCCCAACTCTCATAGCATAGTATGAGGCATACCATGAACACCTCTAAGTGGATCATAATGCCAAAAATGATGGCTGAAGTAAAAAAGAGAAAATAAATTCTCCCCCTAAACACATGCCATATCCAAGTTGTAGTGACAACTTTTGCTACAAACAATGCTTCCTTTGACAAATAGAAGCACCACATGGACAAAGACTCCACATGACCTTGACTCTTATGACATATACAATGATACATACATAGTTGTAGAATCAATATAAAACCTCATACATAATCTCGTATGACCACAAAATGACATCATGACTCATGACTAAATGACCCATGATACATGCAATATACAAAAGTACATGGATTCATGATCATATTACATAGATTTTCAATGAATTACATTGTTACTATGATCATCGCCTATGGAACAACGACTCAAAAACATGATACATCATCATTATTACATCAGCATTAGCCCATATAGATGGTTGCAAAATAGACTCATGATACTCCTCCTTAACATGCCTATCACCATGATGACAATCTATTAATGGTTGGACCCAATACGAAAGTAAAATTATGAATCAATGATAAATACATGGTTGTAATAAACTATATAAAACCTTTACATGGTTGGTTCATATACCATGTCATCTTTATACATGGCTAGAGGGATGAGTACATTCTATGTATGGTTTCACATATTTTCAACCAACTGTTAGTGGAAACCAAAAACACAAATGTGGTTGAAAAAATGTACTCCTTTTAACTCATGAAAACACACATAAATCTGTTGCAAATAATTGAGTGAAGATAATGAGTAATATTCCAAATACTCTTAGAAAACATCATACTATGCATAGCTCCCCTTGAGCTCAATATATCTCCAAGAGAGATTTATCATGTGGACTTGAATGTGCATAAGGGTGAAAATAACTCATCATATGTTGTTGCAATACTCTATCATATGCTCCCCCTAAGGTTATACACCTCTCATGAACATTTTTAGTCCTCTATAAGTATGCAAGAGATAATTATGGACTATAGGAGGTGATGATCTTCACTACTTGAAGAGATTTTTCTTCTTCTTTTTCCAGATAGTATTTGGTTTCTTCTTTTCTTCCTTCGCCTGCTTCTTTCCTTCTTTCACTAATTTTTTGTTAGGTCCCCTTTTCTTTTGCTACTTTTTTCAATTTTGGCTTGAATATCACGAAAACAAACAATCTATTTCCATATGGCCAAAGTTGACATGTATAACACTCCACATGGCTAAAATATGTAGCAAGATGATTAGATCTCATGTTGCTCATGCTAGATCTAAACCTTGCATGAGATGTGCTTCTCCTCCATTGGTTAGATCTACAATCAGAGGTCTTATGTCCAAACAGGTTTCACGAGTAACAATAACTATAAAAACAATGATTATACCTATTGGCCAATCTATTTGGATGTTGAAATTGCTGCAACATCCACTGATTCAATCAATACATTCTGCTCCTACAGTTAGTTGCAACATGCCCAAATATGTGACAATTGTAACATTCTACCTTATGTGTGAAAGGAACAAAAGTGTTTTGTTTCCTTTGAAATTTTACAAATCTTTCATGATCCTCTCTTGGAGAAACATATATTCTAAACGTAGGCACTCCTTGAGGTTTTCGTTTCTATTGCTAGTTTTGCAGCTTATTTCCTTGGTTCTAACTCTTCCTATTGGTATTTTTTTCTACAGGTTTCTTGGGTTCTTTTTTTTTTTTTTCTTGCATGCAAACTAGACTCACCCTTTTGAAATCCAAGACTTGATTTATCCAATGGTGATATCTAGATCTCAAGCAAATTATCCAAAGCCACAATGATCTTCTCCATCTTCTATTTCTTTCTCAAGGACACCACTTCAGCTTCTAATATTTCACACTCATTTTCATTTTCTTAGTATTTGTTCCTCATACCTTCCTCAACTTTTTCTGATTCTGCCAACCTAATCTTTAAGATGAAAATCTCTTCCTTGAGCTTGGCCTCCTTATCATAATATATATGCAATAATTTTTATTGATCCTTGAATTCAACTGTTAGTATTGAAATCTCAGCTCTAAAATCCTTAATATTATCCTCATATTCTAGGCACTTCAACATGATCAAAACTTCAATCACCAAAATTATAACTTCACAAAAAAGCATTAATATTTATACATTTGGGTTCAAGATTTTATTTTTTTTTATTATTTCTTCTTATTATTTGTTGAATCATGTGCACTAGAAGAATCAAACCTTTTTGGTTTAGCTTCTTGTTTTTGAAGGCTCTTCTTCTTGTTATTCTTCTTAATCTTCTTCTCATTTTCCTTATTGTTTCTGGTACCATCTCCAAATATGGATTCTATTTTGTACCACATTTTTTTGGCATTTTTCAAACCTACTAGCCTCTTCAAATCATCATCATACAAATCTGTATATTTTTCTCCTGCAGTTGGCTGCAACATGCCCAAATCTATGGCAATTGTAACATTCTACTTTATGCGCAAAAGGAACAAAAGGACTTTGTTTCCTTTCAAATTTTACAAATCTATCAGGATCCTCTCTTGAAGAAAAAGATCTTCTAAATGTAGGCACTCCTTGAGGTTTTCTTTTGTGTTTCTTGCTTTGTAACTTATTTCCTTGGTTCTCACTCTTGTTGTTGGTATTTTTCGCTAAATTTTTCTTGGGTTATTCTTTCCTTTTTTTTCCTGCATGCAAACTAGACTCACCCTTTTGAAATACAAGACCAGATTTATCCAATGGTTATCTCTAGATCTCAAACAAACTATCCAAAGTCATGGTTCCCTTCTCCATCTTTTGATGCTTTCTCAAGGACACCTCTTCAACTTCTAATATTTCATACTCATTTTCCTTTTCTTTTATTCGTGCATCGTACCTTCCTCAATTTTTTTATTATTTATTTTTTTTTTTTTTTATTTTTTATTGTTTATTTTTATTTATTTATTATTATTATTTTTTCTTTTTTTTTCTGCCAACTTAATATTTAAACTGCCAATCTCTTCCTTGATCTTGGACTCCTCATCATTAGATATCTGCAATATTTTTTCTTGATTCTTGCATTTAGTTGTTAGTATTGAACTCTCAGATCTAAAAGCCATAATATTATCCTCATATTCACTAGGCACTTCAGCATGATCAAAATTTGAATCATCAAAATTATAACTTAACAGAAAATCATTAATATTTATAACTTTGGGTTCAAGATTTTATGATTTCTTCTCATTATCCGTTGAATCATCTACACTAGAAGAATGAGAACTTTGTGGTTGAACTTCTTGTTTTTGAAAGCCCTTCTACTTGTTCTTCTTCTTAATATTCTTCTTGTTGTTCTTCTTCTCAGTTTCCTTATTGTTTTTCTTTTCATTTTCCAAATATGGATTCTATCTTGTCCCACATTTGCTTGGCATATTCCAAACCTACTAGCCTCTTTGAATTATTGCACACTAAATAATACCCTTAATTTGACTACATATTGGGAAATACCTCAAAAGAAAAAAATTAACCCTTTACAAATACGAACCCAATACATCTTACCGATTTAAAATACCCCTACTTTCACTAGATATCGTAGGTATCCATTTTTCATTAACATTTTTTAAACCCCTTTCTACTTTTTCATTAACTTTGAGCTCCACCTTTTGTAATTGGAAATATAAAAACCCTTTACCCCCTATATATCCCTTAATATATTATGTCATTTTTTCTCAATTTATATCCCCCAATATGAACCCACTTGGTATGTTATTTCTCCTTCAGTGAAGCCTCCATGATATATAATTAGCTAGCTCTGATCATCCTGGATAATCAAGTCTAATGATCATCTTGAAAGATTATGTTCTCCACAGATATATGGACTACCATCTACTAAAGTCTACCATGATCAATCGATCCTCACCCAATTCTGATTGGACTATCCAACTACCATTAGATTGAGAAACTATTCCTTTCGTTGAAACTTCATAATCATTGCTCTACATGCATGAAGTCATTGCTCCTCTCCTCTATGTGGACCTCATTTCATCTATTTTCAAACTAGATCCCAATAATTTCTGCTCAACTTGATTCAGCTCTGCAATACGACCTCTAGTAGCAAGATAATCTCATAAAATAAAAAATCGCCACAAAAATATGCTCTCCACAAGAAAAATAGTGTCCATATCCATCCAACAAAACAATTGAATAATACCAGCAACAACTGAAATAACAAACCCTCACACCAAAAGATGAATGTTTCATAATACAATCAACAACATAAGACACTATGGTTATGTGCCAAATGCATCAGTAACTCCTACAAATGCAAATGTGAGAATCACTAATATGGAGCTCCATAAATACCAAACTCTGCTATAACTCTCAGCATCACTTATCTAAAATCTAGAGATTTGAACTAATATTATGCTTCAGAAAATAGATATGCTCATATTGCTGCCATTAGAGATCATACACTAAAGGAATTGAGCTCACTAATGGCTCTAAAGAATACTCACACAATGGAGCCTTCTCTAACTCACTATCACTCACTATCTCCACTCAACTAACTCCAAGATCGAATATATAAAAAATCTAGAGTGAAATCAAGCTTGGGGCTAGGATCAAGGGTGCACCAATTGGACCAAATGAAACCAATAACACCACTACTTATGTACTAAATAATTTCACATCATTAGAGGACCTTTTCAAACCATTCCTGACCTTTACAACTTTTTCTGGAAGACTCTAGGAATTTACTTGCTAATTTTCTTCTGATTTGTGTGAGGAATTCTAAGAAAATATTGTGAAAATCCTTATTCACATGCACAAAACAGCCTAAACTCGATTAGAACCTTCAGTCACTCCCACAAGCTTGTCTCCGAGTGACTAGATCCTTTCAGTTTATCTCACAGGCTTTTCTCCATGTAATTGGGGCTAAGGATGAAGAGAAACATCAAGCCTTCATCTCAAAACCTTTTCCACTATTGGATCACCTTCTCGGACATTTTTACAAGCCTCCAAATCTCTGACATAGCCTCTGACACATTTTCAAGTGGATCAAACATGTATCCCAAGTGTCACTACCAAATTGCCCTAGAAGGCCAACAAATAAGGTTGGAAAAATTGCCAACAAGTCCACCACTCTTCAAGAAACATCTTCACAAGCTACAACACCTCGCTGCAACACCTTTGGAAAACCTGTAACATAAGACCATCACACAACAACAAGTCATCTCCATGCACATAGGCATGAAGACCTAGTTGCCGACTCAACTAGTGTGCCAATCATCATCTCCATCACATGTAGATCTCCATCATCCACTTGTAGCTCATTATCAACCAAACCAATGGCATCATCTAGCCATCATGAGTTTGACATCATATTTTTGACATCAATGCCAACACTGTCATCCTACTATCAACACAAATACTTGCAACCATGATACAATGAATCACATCAGCTAGGCTACAAGGGTTGACATCAATTCCGACATCAACTAGTTGCCATCATGAACCAATGCCAACATCATCTAGTTGGATCCATGCACACTATAATGGCAACAATCAGTCATGGGGGCTTCAGCGGGGGAGAAATATCATACAACGTGGGTTCATATAAGGGGATATATATTAGGGAAAAATGACATAATATATTGGGGGATATATAGGGGGTAAAGGAATTTTATATTGGAAAATATAAGAAATGGAGCTTAAAGCTAATGAAAAGATTTAAAGAAGTATAAAAATGTTATTGAAAAATGCATACCTACAATATCTACTGAAGGTAGGGGTTTTTTAAATTGGAAATTTGCATTTTGTTCATATTGGTAGGGGGTTAAATAATGTGATTTTTAGAGGGATTTTTCAATATGTAGTCAAATTAAGGGTAGTTTTTAACATGCCATGAATGCATGTGATATGTCAGAGGTTCATTGAGAGAACCCCCCGTGAATTTAGTTGGATGATTGGGATCTGATTACAGGTTATGGTTAGTTGATCTACTATTCTCTTTGATTGCATTATCAAACAATCTACTATTGGTATTTTGGAATTTGAATATCCCTCTCATAGGTAACTAGTAAGAATGATTTTCCCTTAACTATTGGTGAGGTATAGGTCATGATCCACATTTTATTACTTCCACATATCCATACTTCTAATATTTACATGGTCTTTGTTGAAAATGCAGCAAGAAAGTCTTAAATTTTATTTTTTCCTTAATCAAATTGAGAAAATTCGAAATTCCACATCAATAGACAGCTTGGAGGAGTTAACTAAGGTGACATGGCTCTTGTCACTCAGTGAAGAACACTCAATTTGAGTTAATGAGATGAAGTTCAGTTTACTTGATTTATTCCTAAAAAATAGGAGTCTAGCTCAGTTAATTCAAGTTAGGAACATCAAATTCAATTGTGTGCAGTGTGTTCCTAAATTTTAGGAGCCTAGGTTGAGTTAATTTTAGTTGTAGCAATTTAATTCAGTTAAATTGAGTTATGGTCAGTTAAATTAGTTCTAACTGTTGGAGGAACTAGTGGAAGGTAAAGTTGTGGAAGTGGGACTTCAGCCACACTCAGTGATAATCCATATACCTAATGAATCAACCTAAATTAGCTCCTGAATGCATAGAATTCAAGTTACCCAATTGAGATGGAGATTCTAAGGTAATGTATTATCAATTGTATAATATTATGAAGTGTACAAGTGGTGCATTCCATTATTAGAGGAAGAGCCTAGAATAATTGAACAATCCAAATGCGGGAATTTCATAATTAATAGGGGACTAATTCCTCAAGAACAACAAATGGAAGTAGGAGCTTGGAGGGCTTGAAAATTGGCTAAGTGTTGTCTAGAATTAGTTAGTTAGGCAGAGGGATAGACTATGCACTTTCAGGTTGTGCTCAGGCTTGAGAAAGAATATATATTTCTTCTCTGTTCTCTGATTAATGCAATACAGATAGGAAGGGGTTTTGAGCAGTTGCTTTCCCCTAGATAAATCTATGTACATATGTGATGTTTCATTTTGCATATCTATGATTTATGCTCTAGATGTTGAATTAACTTCGGTAGATCAATAGAGTAGCTTCCAGTCTTCTGATTTAGTAAATTTCATTAGCAGTTTTGAATATACACATTAATTTCTACATGGTATCGAAGTTGGAATCAATATAGAGCAAATATTTTGAAGTTCCATTGCAGGAAGAGAAGATTTGCAGGATCAATTCTTCAGAGCTATAAGGATGTATTTCAATGAATTAAGGCTCTAGTATGCCCTTGAGGGAATCTCGAATTATGTTGCATGGAGGGACCCCATGGAGACAGTGTTGGAAGATAATGGGTTGAAGGAATTCATTGATAATGATATTTTGAAACCAACAACATGTGATGCTTGTTGGGTTGTGTTATATTATTTCCACGACTAGCTCCCCGAGTTAATTGGGGGGTTAGAGGGGGGCGATTAGTCCCCCTCTACTACGTCTAGGGTAGTGGCTAGGGTAAAACAAGTTGGACCCTATATTAGGTGGGCAGACCTACCTATGGTTTTGTGCATGGTTTTCACACATGGTTTTGGGAACTATGGCTTTCGATCCATGGTATTGGATGCTTCGACATGTATATATATGTATTGTAACATTGAAAGGAACACAATGAAAAATCAATCTGGTAGTCCTGGTTTTGGATCTAGGGGAAATCTCTATGTATATTTGTTTTATGTGTTATATTCTTGCTATTGTTTACTTTTTATGTTTTAGAATTCATATGTAGGTAATTTTTGTATGGGGTTAAAACCTACAATGCTAAGGATCTAGCATAATGGAATATGTGTGTAGCCATGGAAAGAAGAATTGTATTGAGGGAGTATGTGACCATATTGTGTCAAATATCCACAAGAAAGTGACTTTGTAGGCAATGTGTCAAGCATTGACAAATCTATTCCAAAATAGTAGTGACGACAGGCAGCTAGCACTCAAGGACAAACTTCAAAATACAAGATGCAGAAGAACAAGAACATTCCAGAGTTCCTAAGTAGGTTCACATAATGTTATGATGAACTTGGTCAAGTCGATGTTACTGTAGCAGAAGATGATTTAATAAGCCTAACATTTCTAGGCCTTCCTAAGAGCCAGAGTAGCTACCAAGATTAGATGAATGGGAGGGAGAAACTCCCAAATTGGGAGCACTTATGGTCCGACTTGGTACAAGAGGAAATAAAGGGGAATACCAAGATCAGACCTCATCCAAAGAAGAGGAAGAGCACTTTGCATTAGATATTAAAAGAATGAAGGCCAAGGGGAATAAGTCCCAAGGTGAGGTTAATTCCATCCAAGAGGGAAAGAATAAATACTTTTCTAGAATCAGGTTCTTTCACTGTCATGAATTCGGGCCCTATGACATGAAGTTTCCACCAAAGAAGGAAATCAAGGAGCTTGTAGTAGTAGAAGAAGGTGGCGCTTTGGCTTCATAGTTTGAGCTTGAATTCACTCTAATCGCATGCATGGAAAGCACAATGATGGGGAGAATGTGGTAACTGAACAACAATGCCTCGTTTTATATGATCGGGAATAAATAATTTTTTAGTGATTTGAAGGAGAAGGATATCTAGATGAACATTGAGTTTGGAGACACTGTAAGGTACAATGTGACTAGGATTGGTATTGTCACCTTTCAAAGGGAGTCAAACTCCCCTCTTATAATTAAGGATGTGATGTTTGTTCTAGGTCTAAAGAATAATCTTGGCTCCCTTGTAGTTTTGGAAGATTGTTGTTATGATGTGATCTTCAGAAAAGGAAATGAATTCTTGAGACACATATCCATGGGACAAGTGAAGCAAATCAGGGTTTGAGTCAAGAAATTGTATGCACTTTAGGTAGAAGATGCATGAAAATCCTTGAGGAGAAAGGAAAAGACTAGAGATGTGGTGGTTGAGAGGGAGCATGATTTACCTCTCAACATGCAGCCTCAAAAGAATCCTTAGGAAATTGTGGAGAAGCCGCAAATGGAGAAGTGGATAGGAGGCAGAGTGGAGACATCCACTCAAGTAGAAACTTCTAGAAAGGGTAGATTTCTAGCTAAGTGGGAAGAGGGAGTACATGCAACCATACCTCTAGGTGTGAGGTGGGGTGATGTGAAGCCCTAATCCAAGAGTTGTAGAAATTTGGGCAAGATCCATTGAGGCGTTATCCTCATGGATCATTACATTGCTATGGGGGGCCACCATATTAAGTAGAAGGAGGATCAATGTTAGTCAGATAATAAGGAGTGCAAAGGCTTGTTGAAATCAAAGAAGGAGGCTCAGTAGCAAATTCAAAAACAACACAATTTTTCCCAGTAAATAGTTGCAAACATAGTTGATTCAATTTCTTTTGGATGTTTCTTAGTTATAGATGTTGCAGTAGTAGAAGAAACAATTAGAGGTATTTCATGAAGTACATTCCACAGGTGCGGGATAGGGGGTCGTTGATAATCCCTTTCTTGCTAAGAGGAAGTGTTGAAAATGCAATAATAAAGTCTCAATTTTGATTTTTTTCTTTAATCAAATAGAGAAAAATCGAAATTCCACATCAATAGACAACTTGGAGGAGTTAACTAAGGTGACATGGCTCTTGTCACTTAGTTAAGTACACTCAATTCGAGTTAATGAGTTGAAGTTAAATTTACATGAGTTGATTCCTAAAAAATAGGAGTATAGCTTAGTTAATTCGCATTAGGGACAATAATTTTAGTTGTGTGCAGTGGGTTCCTAAATTTTAGGAGCCTAGGTTGAGTTAATTTCAGTTGTAGCAATTTAATTAAGTTAAATTGAGTTATGGTTAGTTAAACTAGTTCTAACTATTTGAGGAACTAGTGGAAGGTCAAGTTGTGGAAGTGGAACTTCAACCACACTCATTGATCATCCACATAAATAATAAATCGACATAAATTAGCTCATGCATGTAGAGAATTCGAGTTACCTAGTGGAGATGGAGATTCTGAGGTAGTGTACTATCAGTTGTAGACTATTTTGAAGTGTACAGGTGGTGCATGCAGTCAGAGCAAGAGCCTAGAGGAATTGCACAATTTTAAGGAGGGAATTTCCTAATTAATAGGGGTCTAATTCCTTAAGGAACAAAACAAGGATTTAAGAGCTTAGACAGCTTGAAAATTGGCTAAGTGTTGGCCAGAATCATTCAGTCAGGCAGAGGGATAGACTATGCATTTGCAGGGTGTGCTCATGCTTGAGAAGGAATATGTATTTATTCTCTATTCTCTAATTAAAACAATACAGATATGAAGGGGTTTTGAGCATTTTCTTTCCTCTAGATAAATATTTGTGCATGTGTGATGTTTCCTTTTACATGTCTACGATTTTTGCTCTAGATGGTGAATTAACTTCCACAGATCAGTAGAGCAGCTTCAAGTATTTTGATTTAATAAATTTCATGAGTAGTTTTGAATTTACACATTAATTTCTATAGTCTCTGACTCTTTGGTTTAAGAATTTGAGAATTATTGAATATTTTTTAATAGGGAAGCGACATCTGATTTCATCTTGTGAGTATGTAATATATAGAAATTAACATTGTAAAAAAAAGTATTTCAATGAATTTATTTGTTCAAGTTGTATGATTCATATGATCTGGATTTAAACAAGAACACAACAAATTATAGATATAACCATAAATAAAAAGGTGCATTTGAAATAACACTTCATTTAATTATATCAAATACTGAAGTACGCTTACAAGCAGAATGGAAATAATACTAGCTCAGGCGATGGTGGCTTATCTATGAGAAGAGATGTGGTGGCAACATGCCTTTGAACTGTGTTACAATGAGGCTCAAGGGCCTTTTTATTATTAAACAATAAGAGCAAACTCTAAACAACCAAAACCCTGACTCGAGGAGATGTAACACCAAGGGTTTATGGGCCTGTTGGGGTTAGTTGGACAACCAACTTCCCGAGGTCACGACTTTGTCATATTATCTCCATTTGACGTGCATGATACCCCATTGGAAATATCTCTCTGAGGAATACAATGGAAAGCATGATTTTAGGCAGAAAATCATTAGTGGTAGGTTTAGGGCCTTAAAACGACTCCAGAAGTTTAGGAGCCAAAAAACTGATAAAAATAGTAAACAATGCTACAATTAAGGAAACTGAAAGAAACAATGGTGGGGGTCCAAGTGCAATTGGTGGGTGGCCACCAATATCCACTTGGATCATTCCTGCCCCCTTAGGAAGCAATGGTCCCCATTGCGTTGAATTCCTCCGTGAGATGAGGAAACTTCTGTTGAACTTGGTCCCTAGTGAGCCACTTTCCCTAGTGAAGGAGTTGGTCTACTTTGACAACTCGATACAGTTGGATCTTCTGCTGGTGTGTGTGCTTGATCTACATGCCCATGATCTGATCAGTTGTGGATTATTGCATGCAATCTGGATTTAACTCTGTAGGTGTGAGTTGTTCTGGAATGTCTGATGTGTCTAGCAATGGTGGGAAGTATGGTTGAAGGCGGTCCACATTGAACATTTGGTGCAAGCCAAGGAATGGGGAATTTTGAGCTCAACTGCATTGTCTCCCATAGCCTTGGTAATGGTGTAAGGGAGATATCAGAGTGGTCTAAGTTTCTGATAGGCTCCAGTAAGTCGTTCTTTTTGCAAATGCAACCAGAATTTGTCACCCACCTTAAACTTGTGTGGCACCTGATGTTGATCATGTCATTGCTTGCACTTGGCATTTGATTTCTCCAGAATGTCATGGACGTGCTAGTAGATATGTTGGATGTGCTCAATGAAGTTGTTTTCCTTATCGGTTTTGGACTAGACATGAGCCAAATTTTCCTGAGTAGTTGCAAATGGCATGGCCACATCAATGGGACATAGTGGTTGGAATCCAAAGCCCACCTGAAAAGGGTTGTGGCCAATCGAGTTGTGGAGATCTTGGTTATAGCTGTTCTAGACATAGGGGAGGCTCTCATCCCATGTGCATGGATGCTTTGAGTTGTACATGTAAAGAATGTGTACAATCATCCTGTTGACAACCTCTATTTGGCCATTACTTTGGGGATGGAAAGTTGTGGACTTAGTGAGCTTAATGTCTAGCATCAACCAGAGACTGGACCAAAATGTACTAAGGAACCTACTATCTGATTTGAGATGATAAACTGTGGGATCCCAAAGTGTACCCACACTCATTCAAAGAAGAGTTTAGCATTGGCTTCCACTGTGATATTCTTCTTGTAGGCAACCATAATGGCCATCTTCGAGAATCTGTCGATGACCACAAAAACACAGTCATTTCCATGCTTAGTAGAAGGAAGTCCCGACATGTAATCCATGGAGATGGATTCCCAAGGCCGACTAGGGGTAGGTAGCGGAGTATAGAGGCCTTGCTTCTCGATACTTAGTTTGGAAATGATGTAGGTAGTGCAGGATCTAATGTAATTCCTGACATCATGTCGAAGTTTCAGCCAATAGAAATACTTTTGCAGTACTGCCACTGTTTTCTCAACCTTGAAATGTCCAGTTGCCTGACTATAGTGTGCTTCCCAAATCATCTTGGCACACTCGCTTGAAGGAACAAATAGGTGTCCTAGGTGGCACAATAAGGCATCCTGGAGGTGAAAATCTGGAACTTGTTGTTTCAAGCGAAAGCACCCTAGGGCTTTGCATTAGAACCCCAACATAGCAAAAGAAAAATACAACAGGAAATACTCATACAACTCGGGTAAGATTCTTATATTAACAAACTACGTAAGAGTGACCGTACTCGGGTTTCCTTTGTTCGAGTAGGTCTCATAGGGTTCAGACCCTCTGTAACTCTCGATGTTCTTCAAACCTGAATATCATTCAATTCGAACATACATAGTATTATAGAAGTAAAGAATATTCACGAAATTGACTTTGTATGATATAAACAAATGATTGATCATACATCCAAATGAAATTCATATATAAATTAAAACATAATTTGATGCATAAACATAGTTAATTTCAGAAACAAGACAACATTTCTTTTATTGCAGTAAGCTATAAATAAAATGGAGAGAATTGACCTGAGTCTTCTTCTTCTGGCTCCAAATGGAACCGTCATTCGGATTCGTCCTATCCCAGACTTCAACAATCTTCTTCCATCACCAACACCATGATATCTCAAGAAAAAGGGAGGATATCTATAATCATGGAAACAAGGGTTTCCTAAAATTTGGAGAAGTGCATGAGGCATTGGATTTCATCAGACTTAGTCAGGGATAATATCAATATAATAACTCTATCTCTTCTCACCATCAAGGCCTTCCCATAGAGGTGTATTTATACCTCTCCCATTTAGTTTTTTAGTTGGGAAACAGTTGGGCCACGGGAAATAGGAGGTAATCAATAGGTAAAACTGTGAACTCCACCCATAATTAAGGGAATTTAATTTTTAATACATATATGTAGGTTGGGTATTGACTGATCTGCGTGTACACACTTTTAGCTCAGGGTAAAGTAGCGTACAAGGAATCAAACATTGTTTTTTATATATTTAGACCAAGTCTGGAAGGAGGGGTTTCCCTAAGCCATAAAAAAAACATTAGAAATACCAAGAGTGGTAAATGGTGTTATAACACTTGTTGACCCTCCAAGAGAGTCTAGTATATGTGGCTAAATTTTGGGTCACTTTTGTAGAGAAGTGGCCAATCAGAAGTCTCGTGCCCACAAGAGTTGAGCATGGTGGTTAACGCCATGATCGATGGTCAGCTGAGGAAATCTACAAAATTATTGTTGTTTCCCTTCTTATACTTGATATTCAAATGGCACTTTTGTAGGTGTGTGGACCACTTCTGATGGCGATCATTCTGCAATTTCCCTTATGTCTGTATGAAATGTAGGGGCCAATGGTATTTGTGGATGACTATTTCATTCCCCAAAATGTAATGCTTCCCATTGACAACAGACCTGCACAATGGAATACATATCTTTGTCAT
The DNA here is from genome assembly GCA_000404065.3 of Pinus taeda. Lineage (NCBI taxonomy): Eukaryota > Viridiplantae > Streptophyta > Pinopsida > Pinales > Pinaceae > Pinus > Pinus taeda. The sequence goes on along the minus strand of APFE030820906.1, from coordinate 543,638 downwards.
AAGTGGGATACTTTCGGACTGTGTATAAAAGTGTCTCACTTTGATATGCCATTGGATGCCCCAGTTGAGTAAGGACTACCCCAATAACATAGTCAGGGGCATTTGTCTTAATCTCAAATGGTTGTTGCAAATCTGGTAATGTGAGCACTAGTGCATAGTAGAGGCCATGTTTCAACTCTATGAATGCCTTCTATTGAAATTCATACCAAAATAAATTTTCTTCCGCTCCTCCCTTGGTGACTTGACTCAAGGACCAAGTGATATGAGAGAATCCCAACACAAACCTACAGTAGAAATTGGCAAGACCTAGAAAGTTGTGGAGCTCTGTTAGAGTGGTTGGAGTTGGCCAATCCCGAATGACTTAGATCTTGCTGGATCAACATGAACCCCCCGTTCATCAATAATGTATCCCAGATATTGAACCTTGGTCATGCCAAAAGTTCATTTCTATAAATTGGCACATAGCTTATGTTGCCACAGTGTTTGGAGAACCTGTCAGATGCAGTGGAGGTGCTCTTCCAAACTATGGCTAAAGACCAGGATGTCATCCAAGTATACCACTATAAATGAGTTGGTGAATGGCCGCAAGATGTCATCCATCAGCCTCATGAAGGCTGCAGAAGCATGCATCAACCCGAAAGGCATAACAAACTATTCAAAAAGGCCCTCCTTGGCTTTGAAGGCCACCTTCCACACATCGGAGGGTTCAATTGGTACCTAGTGATATCTTGATTTCAAGTCGATCTTACTGAAATATTCCCCCCCCTTCAGTTGGTCTAGAAGGTCATCAATCATTGGGGTCGGGTACCTATTCCATACAGTGATCTTGTTCAACACTCGATAGTCAATACATAGTCTCCAAGTCCCATCCTCCTTCTATAAAAACATGATCGGGCTCCCACAGGGCAATGAACTTAGTCGAATGTGACCTTGATACAACAACTCCTGAATCTGCCTCTTGATTTCATCATTCTCTAGAATGGAGCACCAATAGATTGATCCATTGGGTAGCGGCGCACCTGGGGTCAGATCAATGGAGTGCTTGACATGACAATGTAAAGGCACCCCTGCAGGGGAGGTGAAGATGTACTCGTACTCCTCCACGACCTTGTCCATATGTTGTTGTCTTGCGAAGGGACCTTGTGTGGAGGTCGTTGCCACCATCTTCTTCTTTCCCTTAGAGCGTATCATCAAGAAAACAAATTTCGCAGTTTTGGAAATTAGTTTACTACATTTTTTTGCAGTAACCAAAGAGATGGCGGTAGGTGGTGCTACCTCCGGTATCCTATACAAGTTATTTCCAAAAGAAACAATAACAACACGAGGCCTTGAATTATACACATCATGTCACTTCCATAAGTATGGTTGGCCTAATAATACATCACAAACATCAAGGGGAGAAACATCACATAAAGGGCTTGTTGTTATACAGAAGGCGACACTTCTAGCTCATGCGAAGATCCCTTCCTTGGTGAAAGCACCCGATGATGTACAATTGTGGATGTGTTGTGGTTAGCAATCCCAGCCGCTTCATGACCTCTACCAAAATGAGGTTTTTTTGACTTCCGTTGTTGACAATGAACTATAACGGGGAACCCTTTACCCACATCTGGGAGTGGAAGAGGCACTCCTCCTCCTCTAGATCTTCGGTTTCCTCCTTCTATATCTTCGTGGTGGAAACAGTGGCGTTGCGTACGTTTAGATAATCTGCTTCCCTTTGTCATTCCCCTTGTCGGGTTCTTACTCAGAGTCAGAACATGCATCTGATTTCGAAGCCTTTAGCTCAGCCACTAATGACTACTTGGCCCGACACTCACTTGTGTTGTGAGTGGAGCTCTTATGGAACTCACACCACTTTCCTATGTCCTTCTTTGGCTTCACGGCATTGTTCTTTGCTTGCAGATTTTGTGGGTTGTCCTAGGCCACACTGCCTTGGCTTTTTCCTTTGTTCTGCGGGTTGGGGGCACCTTTCCCTTGCTTCAGATTCACGGATACAAAGTCTCGCTTCTTATGTTTAAACTTTTTCTCGATATTGACAACATATCGTTATGCCATGCTGAGCGAGGAGATGTCCAGGAGTTCCATCTGGTCCTGGATGTACCTGTGTAGGAAGCCATGATACTTGACAACCAAATGCTTCTCCGAATCCTTGATACCCAACTTCGTGCGAAGGGTATGAAAAACATTGGTAAACTCTGGCACATCTTGGTCCATTCCCTGTTGCAACGTTGTCCACTTTATGTATTTATCCTCATAACTCCTGACAGGGTAGTACTGATCCTTAATCGCATCTTAGAATGAGTTCCAAGTGGGTGCGACTGAAAACAACAAGTTTGTACTTTCATCCTTCTGCTCACAGTAGGTTTCCCACCAGTCCTTTACGTGGGGGGTTGCTTTGAGAAGTGCAAAAGCGATCTTTTCCTGGTCGAAAAATCTTGAATAGAAAAATATCCTTCTAGCAGATTTAACCATTTATCTAGAACATTTGCATCTATCTGAGCCTCAAATATGGGAATGTTAAAGTTAACTTGTACTTTAAAGGGTGTGGTGCTTCCATAGTAGTTGTTGGAATAGATGTGTCGCCCTTGGGTAGTCGCTGAAGGATCTAGGCAAAGTTGTCCATCATCGCGTTCCTTTGTCACTCGAGGGCTTCTTCGAGCAATATTTTGATAGGATCTCCTGCCCCCTTGTCTTTTTTTTCATCTTCCATGGGAGGCCATCAGGATTTGCGAGGTTGGTCTTGCAAAGGTTTTCCAAGTTCAATCCCTAACTACTTATATCCTAACCTCGTCGGGGACATGTAACAAAAAAAGAGAAAGAGCTGACTGTCTGATACCACTGATCCAGATTTAAATAGGAACGCAACAAATTAAAGATATAACCATAAATAAAAAGATGTAGTAGAAATAACACTTCATTTCATTAATATCAAATACTGAAATATGCTTACAAACATAATGGAAATAATACTAGCTTGGGTGATTGTAGCTTATCTATGAGAAGAGATGTGGTGGCTACATGCCCTTGAATTGCGTTACAATGAGGCTCAAGGGCATTTTTATTATTGAACAATAAGAGCAAAACCTAAACAACCAAAACCCTAACCCAAGGAGATGTAACACCAAAATTTTATGGGTCCTGTTGGGGTTAGGTGGACAGCCAACTTCCCGAGGTCATGACTTGGTAATATTATCTCTGTTTGATGCCCATGATACCCTATTGGAAATATTTATCCGAGGAATACAACAGAAATTTGTTTTTTGAGAAAAATATCACTGGTGGTAGATTTTCAAACAAATGTCGTTTAGGGCCTCAAAATAGCTCTGGAAGTTTAGGACCCGAAAAACTGCTAAAAATAGTAAACAGTTCTACAATTAAGGAAATTGAAAAACTGAAAGAAACAATAGTGGGGGTCAAAGTGGAATTGGCGGGTGGCCACCAATATCCACTTGGATCATCATAATATGTTGTTACTAAGATTATTTACTATGTTTTGATTGTAATGTTTACCTAGTTCATTGTGTTATGTCATGTCTGCTTTCTTGCAATCTGATTTCTTACAGTATTTTATTGATTTATCAATTTTTATTTTATTTTATTTTATTTTATTTTTTTTTATGTGTAAAGACTGATATAATATATTAAAAAAGAAAAAGATATTTACAAAGAGGCATTACCCTTTGAGGGAGTCATGAATCTCTCTCTGTCAAGAGACCATTACAAAACTGAGCTTGTTTACTGCTCTTACAACATAATCCAATTTGTGAATCAGAGCAGAAAAACAAAACTAGCAAACAAAAATGCATTAACCTGTCATACTCAAACTGGACCGTGGACAAACAGCATAAGATTACTAGCCTGGATAGCAAACGATATATCACCGAGCGAGGAGTTTTGATGAACAAACAAAAAACAGACATTACATTAAAAAAACCAGAGGCCTACCTGGTAGCTTCCGTCGCTAAGTGGTCTTTATCCGGGCGCTTCGCCTCTTGTATCTTCCTCCTCGTCCGATTCAGGTACCCATTCCACCATGAGACCATCTTGCACATCAGTGGACTTTACTCCTGGGGGGAGCTTGAGCTTCAACCTATTGCGATAAAAATGGTCCGGCCACTTCTTCGTTTGGTCTGTCTGAGCTGCACTGTGCTGAGATTCCGCCTTACCTTTGTCTTTCTCCTCCATTCCTGTCTGCTGATGGCTAATGCTGTACTCCTCCTGTTGACATTGGATTGCCTTAGTACTGGGGGAGTGAAGCTGGTCTGTGGAAGCTGACTACGCGCTGGTAGTATCCTCCTCCCGCATCGGGTCTTCCAGAGGGGTAGGAGAGCGTTCCCCCTCTGAGTTCTCAGAGCTGACGTGTTCTTCCTCTTCTTCCGAGAAAATCACTGTGACCATTGCCGTAACTGTTGGTCTATCTAACCTGCTCTTAAAGCGAAATTTCGCTGTTTGTACTGAGTTATTGAGCGAGGTCTCTGAGTCCTCCGAGGCTTGGGTGGCAGGGTAAGCCATTGATAACGGTGAAACTCTGCGAGGAGGCGACCTACCCCTGCCTCCTGTCCCTCCCCTATTTCCTGCATGTCGTCCCCTTCGTGGCGTCACTCTAAATCGGGGCGGCATCTTCAGAATTGGCAGCGAACCGGTCACACTCCCCCATAGCAAGTTAAGGCCCGTGTGCTGAGAATTGCCCAAATTCTCATTTTTGGCAATGCAGACGCCTGCTCTGAGTCGCCCCACTGCCCAATTTCGCCCCAAATCCTGCGGAGAAAACTCAATGATGCACTCTTGACTTCCCCAGTTCTCTGTCTCAGACAGAAGTGTTTCTATCGAAGCCGGAGAGGGGAACTTTGCATTTAACGTCAACCCCCAACTGGTGCGCCAGGGATTCTTCTCTTGTGGTGGCTTCACCCTTGGTGGGAGGGCGAACCAACCTGAAATCCCTCCTCCGGCACTCTCAGGCCAAATCCTTTCATACTCTGCACCACCATCCAACGGACTGTTCGCCTCAGCACTGTCTAAATTCTCTCGACCCTGCTTCATCTTGCCTTGGTTAATGTCTTTTCCTCCCTCAGCCTACGTACCTGTTCTCTGCAGTCGTATTGAATTGCATTCAATACCCATCACCTCGTCAATTGAAACCATACGCATTTCCTTCCTTGCCACCTACCTCCATGTGCCTGCGCGTGGCTTCATGGCATGCGTCTTAAATTTCACGTGAGTCACCCGCATCTGGGTGGAATTCGTCCCCTGCCTGCATGTCTTTTGCCAATAAGGATTGAAATGTAGAAAATTCAGTCTCCGAAGCTATGCTCTGTAGAGGCCCCTCGAAGATTTCTTTTTCCCTTTCCACTCCTAGATTAGCCATAAAGTCAGCCATTTTGTTTCCCTCCCGTCTAATGTGTTTGAAAGATATGGCTGGATGATTTTCAAGCCAGTGCTTGAGCGACTCAAGCCTAGTGGCTAGTCTCCAGCTACTACTAACCTTGTGAACTGTTGTTCCCTGTTGTAGTTTTGTGGCTATTTTGATCATGATTTTAGAGTCTCCTTCCACTATCAGGGGCATGTGCTGATGTTTCTGTGCAATTTGGAGACCACGCCATAGTCCATCAAGTTCTGCCGCATTGTTGGTGTTCCACCCTATCGAGCCAAAGAATGTGATAAGAGCTTTGCCTTGATGATTTCTGATGAGCCCTCCGTAGCCTGTGCTTCCCGGGTTCCCTTTCGATGCTCCATCGAAATTAAGTTGGAAGACATTGATTGGCGGAGGAGTCCAGCTGGAAGCGGAAGCCTGGATCTTAGGAGGTTTGTCTTTGGATAAAAGCATGGTTTGTAATTGAATTTGCCAATTTCCGTATATGGCTTGTTCCTGAGATGTGGTAAGGAGATCCTCCAGAGACCAGCTTCTGATGGATAGAGATTCTTGGATGTTTTGGTGCAACATTGTCCAGACCTGCTCCATTGTCATGGCTTGGTTTTTGAAAATTTGTTGATTTCTTTCCTTCCACACGTTCCACATTAGTAGTCCTGGTATTATTTGCCATAGTGTATTGAGAAAGCTACTTTGATATGGTTGTTGAGCCCAGTTGCGGAGCGTGCTTTTGAGATCCCCCAACACGTGTCCTTCCTTTCTGCAACGAAAAGTTACCTTTTCCCACAGTTGTCTGGCCAGCGGGCAAGTTTGCATTAGGTGCAGGGCTGACTCCTCTTCCTGTTTACAATTTAGGCATATTGAAGGTCCCTTAAATTTCCTTTTTCTTAGATTATCCCAAGTAATAATTTTTTTATGTGCTAGGAGCCACAGAAACGTGGAAACGTTCGGCCAGATGGGCGGCTTCCAAATTTTTTCCCATAATTTGTCTTTAGTTGCACGGTCTTTTATAATGAGTTGATAAGCCTCTTTGGTTGTGAAGATTCCCTTCTCTGCATATCCCCATCTAAGCACATCCCTTCCTGCCATCTTTATTATTTTCCTTTTTTGTAGTTCTACAGATAGGGCCTGTTTGGTGTTCTCCGAGCTAGTTGGAATGATGATTTGTGCCTCCAGCCATTCTCTATGATCTTGATCATGAAATTTCCAATATTGGTTGACTTTGTCCATCTGATTTATTTCCCGATCTGGAAGCCCCTGAATTATATTGTTGAGGTTTGGGAGTTGCTGCCAGGAGTCTCCCCAGAACCTGGCTATACCTCCATCTCTTACTTCCCAAAAACTATGTCTTTGGATTAATTCTTTCTGTCTGATGGCCGAGTTCCATATTATTGATCCCTTGCTGACCTTTGACATTCTGAGACGCTCCTCTAGGGGTAGATTTCGAGCATATTTTGAAGTCCATAGGATGGCCCACTGAGTTTCTGGATTGGTTAGCCATTTCCACCAAGTTTTTGCTCCCATTATTATGTTGTTGTGTTCTGGGTCTCTTAGGCCAATGCCTCCTACTATTTTTGGAAGAGTGGATTTCTCCCACTTTATCAGGGCCCATTTTCGGTTCAAGCCTGAATTTCCCCAGAGGAAAGTGCGTTGCAGCTGTTTGATAGCTTTTAGGACCCATTTAGGTGCTACCATGATGGAGAATAAGTACAGAGGCATGGACTGAAGGACTGCTTTGATAAGAATAACTCTACTAGCCATGTTGAGAGCTCTATGAGTCCATAGGAAGAGTCTGGCTTCCAGCTTTTCTAGCAGGTCAGTCCATGCGGCATGCTTGAGCGCCGACGCTATTAAAGGTGCCCCAAGATATTTGGAAGGCAAGGTTGCTATGGTAAATCCAAGAATTCGAGCTCTGGCTCTTTGGGTTGAGGGAGACGTGTTAAAGAAGAAGAGCTGGGATTTGACTTTATTTATGAGAGCTCCAGATGCAAGAGAAAAATTATTGAGTAGTGCATTGAAGGACCTGGCTTCTTGCACTGAGGGGTGGCCAAATAGCATGTTGTCATCAACAAATTGCTGATGAGAGACAGCGGGAGTCTGGTGCAGGGAAATACCTTTTATTTTGCGGGATAGGATGGCGGCTTTTATGCTACGACCAAGACCTTCAACCATGATTACAAACAAGAACGGAGAGAGAGGATCTCCTTGTCTGATTCCTCAGGATGGGCGGAAGGTGGAAGAGGGAATGCCATTGATAAGAATTGAGAAGAAAGAGGATGAAATTAGACTGCTAACCCATCAAACCCATGCTGGAGAAAAACCAAAAGCGTGAAGGATTGATTGCATATACTCCCAACTTATACTGTCAAAAGCTTTGGATAAGTCGATTTTTAAAAGCATACCTGGTTTTTTCTGTTGCTTGAGTGAATGTATGACTTCATGAGTGAGGATTATCCTGTCCGTTATCTGTCTTCCCTCGACGTAGCCTGATTGTTCCGGGGATATAATGAGAGACAGCAGGGGCTTCAGTCGTAGAGCGATCACCTGAGAAACAATTTTGTAGATTATGTTGCATAGAGCGATTGGCCGATATTTATCTGGTGAAGTAGAATCCTCTGCTTTGGGTATCAAAGCGATAAATGTAGCATTCATGCCCTGGTACATCCATCTTAGAGTTCTTGATTCTTCCGCTACCTGCCAAACTTCCCATTTGATCGTTTCCCAGAAGTGTTGGAAAAAATTTGTTGTAAATCCATCGGGGTCGGGTGCTTTCCCTGCTTTTAGGAGGTTCACCGCTGATTCAACCTCTTGAAGACTAATCGGTTTGAGGAGAAGAGTGTTGTGGTCCTCAATGATTAGCCTAGGAATGTGGCTGGTGGTCTTGTCAATCGCCTCCTTCCTGTTAATGTTAGGTTCCTGGTTCATTTTTTTGAAGTAATTGTAGAATTTCGTTTCTATTCCTTCATGAGTTTCAATCTTGTTACCCTGTTCATCCATAACATAGGAGATTTGGTTGCTCATTCGTCTTTGGATTGTAGTTTTGTGAAAGAATTTCGTATTTCGCTCCCCTTCCTTCAGCCATTGAACTCTGGACTTTTGTCTCCACAATATTTCCTCCTGTCGATCTCGTTCTAAGATTTTTTGCTCTGTGTCTTGCTCCCTCTGAGTCAGCTCTGCCGTCCTTCCCTCTGTAATCATTTTATGCTAAATTGTCTTCATTTCCTTGTTAAGAAGTTCCTTTGCTTTAGAGATGTTACCAAACTTAGATTTATTCCATCGTTTGATCTCCTCTTTTAGGTATTTCAAATTCTTCTGGAACCTGGCCATTTTCGAATCTTCCGTTGGGTTGAGATTTTTCCATGTGCTTCTGACAAAATCATGGAAGTTCGGATGACTGAGCCAGAATGCTTCAAATCTGAAGGGACGGCGTGTATTGTTACATGGTCTATTCCAATGCAGAGCAATGGGCCAGTGATTTGAGCCCAAATAAGGCAGTATTGACGCAGTAAATTCACCTCCTATATGGACCACGTTGTCGGAGATTAAGAAGCGATCCAGGCGCGAGGCTACTTGCTGTGGATCCGCCTTCTTATTGCTCCAGGTGTAGAGTCCATTGGTTGTCGGCAGATCTATGAGCCAATTGTCATGAATAAAATCTTTGAAAGCTAATCCATCCCTGTTTACTCTGCATCTTCCTCCTTTTTTCTCTTCCATTGTTGCTATCATATTAAAATCTCCTCCAGAGACCCAAAGCGGGTGAGTCCTGTTTTCATTTAGCTGCCTCAATCTTTCAAGGATCTCCGCTTTAAGTTGTGTTTCTTGCGGGAAGTAAACATTTGTTAGGTGGCCATAAATGTTTGTTCCCAGAAGATGAAAGGTCGCTTGGATAAAATGTTTATTTGCATGTATGTTTTCCATTTGGATTTTCCTGGCATCCCAGAGCACCGCGAGACCCCTTGAAGCTCCCTGTGCATCTATTGCCGTCACTAGACCACCTACCCATGCTTTGGCTGCTATTTTTTCCAAAGAAGTCAAATTACATTTAGTTTCCTGCAGAAAAAGAATTGCTGGCTTTTCCTCCATAAGCATATTTTTAAGTAGTTTTCCTTTTCTGGAGCCGTTGAGCCCTCTAATGTTCCATGAAATTAGCTTCATTGAGAGGGTTTGGGGTCTGTGTTGAAGTACTTGGTAAGTTTGGCATATCTGCCAGACTCAACCAAAACCTCTCCAATCTTGATGGTTCTTTCTAAGGTGGTTTTTCTTCCTCTCTTTTTGTTGTCCTTGGAGATGAACTTACCATCCCACTGACTGCCTATTTGAACACCCAATGAGTATTTTCTTTGCGCTCTGTGGAGAACCTCTACTAGATTATCTACTTGTTGGTCAGGGATTTTATCGAAGTTACCTGTTTGGAAAGCCTGTTCGATACCTAAGATATCAAGTTCCCCAATATCTATTGGTTCTGTGTCATCTTCCATGAAGTGTGGCACTGTATTGCTGTCCGCTACTTCTTTCTCTTTGCTCCCATTGAAAGTGTTGTTGTCTATTTCCATGTCTAGAGTGCTCCATATTTCAGGTACAGATTCATTCTTATCTCCTCCTTGTGTTGTCTCCCTATCCCCGGTGTTCAGTTGTTTGCCTGTTTCCTCGACTTGCTTCGCCTTCCCTTTGTTGGACTTGGAATTTGGCTGGTTCTCTGAATCCTCCTGATCTAGGACTGCAAAACTGTTGCTTGTGGAGGGTTTTGCAGGTTCTTCTGTTGATGTCTTTGAAGTTTCGTTTGATTTCCTGCTTCCTCTTCTTCGATTTGTAACCTTGGTGAAGCCATCCTCTGCATGTTGGTTCAGGTTAGCTGGGTCCGTGGGTTTGATGTTCATAGGGTAGTCCCTGAATAGGTGTCCTAATGCATGACATTTTCTACACCTGAAAGGTACATGCTCGTAATCTATTAATTGAATCCAATCTTCATCTTCATGAAAAAGATGTACCGTATCAGGTAAAGGTTTTTTCAGGTCCATATAGACACAGATCCTTGCATATGAAGCATGAGAGGTCAGCTTTATTGTCTTCGTTTCTTCAGCAATCTTGACGAATTTGCCTAGGACTGCACCAATAGCTTTTAGGGAATCCTCCTCCCAGTATTCCCATGGTAGCGAGTAGAGTCTGATCCACACTAGCGCCCAGCTTAGATCTTCCTTGTCTGGGTTGAAGCGGGCTACCCATTCCCTCAAGAAGAGTCCAGCTGAGTTAAAGAAGTACGGTCCTCCATCAATGACCCTATTTCGGTCTTCCAAGCAGTTAAAGATGGCTATAAAGAAGCCTTTCGGCCCTAACAGTAAGGTAATCTGTCCCTTTGGCCTCCATTTGGCATCGATCCAGGTTCTCAGGGCTCTTTCATTGGGCCAAAAGCCAATAAACTTGCCTATGAGGGCATGGTCCCTCATATATTGTATTCTTGCGTTGATTCGATGCCCTGGTAACTCCACCTCTGGCCTATGGGTGGCTACCGGCTTGCATGTTGGTGAAATGAGTTGTGGCTTGTCTTGTTTTGCCTATTCCGTCTGCGTCTGCTGGTCACCCTCTGCGTTTCCCTCTTTGAACACTGCCTCCTCTCCCACGTTACCAATGGGCCCCTTCTGCCTGTCAAATCTTGGAGAGGTCCCCTCTCCGACCCCCTGAGGGGCGGTCATGATGACCCTCAGCACCGAAAATTGGCCTGATCTACTCGCTGCCCCCGTCAGAACTAGTGCCCTCTGATCAGGCCTGTTGTAGCAGGTATTCACAGAAACCCTAGTTTCTGCTAGCGCCCGTGATCGCCTTACGCTCCTGTTCTCTCATCATTGATTTATCAAATTTTAAAATTCTATAATTATTCAAAAAATATTACAAATTATGTGACAAGTTTATATATTTGATTATTTAAAGATTATATAGATCCTTAATACTTGTTTGGCGTCTCTAGAAAGAAAAAGTTACATTTAATAATATTTGACAATGATTTTCATACTTTTCAGTTTAACTCAAATTGTCAAAAATTTACACTGCAAAATCAAAGCTATCAATGTTACATTTTTATTTCTTTTTTAGTTTCTTAAAATTTAAAAAGGAAAACATGTATATAAAGTATACAATATGTTTCACTTAACTATGTTTGAAACTTGGGTTTTACATTTCCAAGGCCATGTGAATAGTTACAAGATGGCTTCTTCTTTCAATACATTTTCATAGTTAATGGAACTATTAATGTTGATATGTTGTGTGAAGGTGTTGAGGATTTGTTCCCCTACCCACCCGGTCATTTTATCTTATGAATTTTACACAATGCATCCCCCCTTTTCGACTATTGATGTTTATATTATGTTATTTACCAACATTATTTACGATGTTTTGATTGTAATGTGTAACTAGTTCATTGTCCTATGTCATGTCTTCTTCTTTGTGTTGTGTTTTATGTAGCACTTAATTTTGTTGAAACTTCGGTTTTATATTTCCAAGGCCATGCATATAGTTACAATATGTCTTCCCATTTTGAGACATTTGTATAGTTTTTGGAATTTTTAAAGTTGATACATTATGTTGAGGTGTGAAGGAGGATTTGTTCCCTCACCCACCTAGTCATTTTTTCTTTCGTACTTTGCACAATCCCCCCCCCCCCCCTCATCTTATGCCCTCTTGATGTTTGTATCATGGCATTTACTAATATCATTTACTATGTTTTTATTATAACGTGTAACTATTTCATTGTCCTATGTCACAACTCCCCTCAGATCAAAAAATAATAAAAAAAATGAATAAAAAAAATAAAAAGTCTTATACCTGCATACTGGTAGTTACCATTAACTTACCTTTCGTCATGTAGTTAATTCCTTTTCTTTTCTATATACATTTAGGTACCTACAACATACCGTTAGTTATGTAAAATAACTTCTTTTGTTATTTGAAATACTATGGAACGAGTACCCATTTGTCTTTTTCTCTATCTATTACACCCCTATAACTCTACAACATATGAGTATATACCCTATAGTATATATATATTATATATATATATATATATATATATATATATATATATATATATATCATTCGTGTTCATCCTTATTACCTTGTTATATTTGAACGGTCATTTTCGACCTTGGTTTTATTTTCTATACTCGATTGGTAACTACGAGGGGATGACCCTCCTATCTGATGTGATATCAAACACATAACCTAAGTTCCTTCCTTGGAGGTGATATCATACCTTACAAGGTATTTTAATTGTACATGGTGGAGGTTTCGATTATGGTTTTGTTACCCATGGTGCTAAGCTTAACTCTAGCCAATGCCATGCTTATGCCTTGGAAGAAAATGTTGAATCTCCTTTGTGTTATGAAACTAGCTCACAAAAAGATAGAAGAGATAGATAAATGCCTCATAAATAAGCCTCTTCTAGGGGGAAGCTTCCTTTACATTACACAAATGAACAATTATTGGATGATACAAATGACAAGGCCTCCTTTCTATATATAAGAGTCTAAGGGGTCATAATATAATCAAAGCCTACATAACAATAATAATGTAAGGGCACAATAATAACAATAGTGGGTTTCTATTGGGCACAATAATAACAATATGGAGACTACACCAGCACAACAATATAATAAGGGGTTACACTAGTAGTATAGGGACCTAACATGCCCCTCTCCTTCAAAAAGTGTTGTCTTCAACACTTGAGTAGTTCTTGATGCTTCTGTATAAAATTCTTGTCCTCCCATGTGGACTCTTCAGTAGGTAAGTTCTTCCACTTGATGAGATACTCTGAAATGGATCAATTTCTTAGCTATCAAGTTCTTGTTTCTATGACTGCTCTAGGTTCCAATATGATTTTTCTTTCCTCGTCAAGTTCTGGAAATATTGTCTGAACTGGGATCTTCTCCAACTTTTGAATGAGTGGCCACACTTATTTTTCTTTCTTCCATTCATCCCTTGCTTCGTTTATCTAATCTGGTTGGATAATACAAATAGCACAAAACAATGATTCCACATCCTCATCCTTTCTTTAGAGTGCATATGCAACAACATTTTTCTTCCCTTTTTTTGTAGATGATTTCAAAGTCATAACCCAACATATTTGTGACCCATTTTTTATGTTCTTCTAAATATAATCCTTGTTCTAAAAGGTATTTAAGACTATCATGATGCATTTTTACCTTGAAGTGTCTTCCCATTAGGTAAGGTTGCCATTTCTTAAGTTCATGTAGTATTTCCAACATTTCCTTCTCATAAATATCTTACTTGAGATGTAGCCATAAAAATACCCAATCGCCTACATCAAAACTTCTTTCACTGCGACGTTGATATGCCTATTGTTTTAGTCGATTATGTGCCAAAGTGAGGTTATCCTTTAAGAGTTGGAGAACTTTTTTTTTTGAGTGTCTACCTTAACATCTTCATGAGATACAATATGAACCAAGTGTTCCACCTCTTGTACTCCGAAGAAACATTTGGAGGTTATTGCATATAATTGTTTCTCATCCAATAGTATGAGAACTCTATCAACATGTTGAACATGATCCTTGCAAGACTTGTTGTAGATTAGTATATCATCAAAAAATACTAACACAAATTTTCTACGGAAGGGTTTGAAAATGAAATTCATCAAAACTTGGAATGTAGAAGGTGCATTGATAAGGCCAAAAGGCATGACCAAAAATTCATAATGACCCTCATGAATTATAAATGTTGTTTTCGGAATGTCTTCAGTCTTCATTGTGATTTGATGATATCCTGCATGAAGGTCCAACTTGCTAAAGTAAATTTTTCCATTCAATTCATCCAATAATTCATCAATGAGAGGAATGGGAAATTTATCTTTAATAGTGAGCTTGTTGAGCTCTCTATAATATGGACACCTATTCCATGATCCATCCTTTTTGTGCACCAATACTACTGGAGCAAAGAAAGAACTTTGACTAGGTTGAATTATACCAACCTCTAACATTTCTGCAACCATACGTTCAATTTCACTCTTTTGTGCAAAGGGATATATGTAAGGCTTGATGTTTGGAGGAACACTTCTTGGAAAATGAATAGCATGATCATGATCACAAATAGGTGGGAGACCTTTGGGAGTCTCAAATACCTTGGAATGATTGTTCAAGACTTTTTGGAGATCTAGAGAAATAGATGATTTCGACGTGGGAACCTCTAGTGAACATAATTGTGCAATTACACCTCTTTATTATTTATTTAGAAGCTTTGTCATTCCATTAGAGATGATTATCTTTCCCGATTTCCCTATGATATTCCTTAATTCAACTTCCTTTCCTTCTGAAGAAAATTTCATGAAAAGTTCTTGGAAATGAAAACCTATTGTACCCAAGGATTGTAGCCATTGGACTCCTAGTACAATATCAACACCACCCATTGGAATGGAAAGCATTGGGATATTTAATACATATTCTCCCATGGATAGCTTCATATTATGGCACTTTCCAGAGAAATTTATGGTTCCTCCACTTGTAACCATCACTTGACACTTTGATGTTGGATATAGGAAGCAATTCAACTCCTTGGCTATCTTACAATGAATAAAATTATGGGTACTTCCCGAATCAATCAACACTATTACCTTTTTCTTATTGATATGTCCTTCTATATTGATAGTTTGAGCAGTGGTAATTCTAGCCAATGCATTACAAGATATTGTCAGATTAATTTCCTGATGCTTGATGTGATATTTTGTTTCTTGAACCTTTTTATTCTTGATATGTCCTTCTACCTTGAGAGTTTGAGGAGTGGTAATTCTTGCCAATGCTTTACAAGATATGGTAGGATTCGTTTCTTCTTTTCCTGGGGTTGGTTCCTTATGTATATCCTCTTCTTTTGACATTTCTGGATCCTTTTCTTCCTCCTCTTCACAATCAATGTAAAATAATTTCTTCTCAACACACTTATGAATTTTAATATATTTGTTATCACAATTGTAACAAAGCCTTTTTGCTCTTTTTTTCTTCCAATTGTTGTGGTGTCAACCTTGAAGGTTGTGGAAGGCTAGGGGAAACAACACTTCCATCTTTATAGTTGTGAGGGGTATACATCCTTGTTGCCATAATTTTTCTTTCCACTTTTCTTTTCAACCTGAATGCTTTCTCCAATGAATCAGGTTCCCAAAGATGAACCTCATGTTGAATGTTATCCTTTAAAGTCCCTATGGAAACATCAATCCTCTACTTCTCTGGAATATAATTTTCCCTTATATTCAATTTTTGAAAGTCCTCAATGTGCTCTTCCATTGACCACTTTTGTTTGAGATTTATCAATTATCTAAAGAAGGTGTTTCTCTTCGTATCCTCATAATGTGCTATCATTTCCTCCATGAAAATTGACCACGTAACAAGTGGTTTACGAGAACAAAGCCCTTTATACCATAAAAATTGATCTAGTTCTAAATATGAAGATGCAATATGTACCTTTTGTAACAGTTGCACCTCATGTAGATCAAAATATTCCTCCATCTGTACTATCCAATTTACTGGATCCTTGCCATCAAACTTCCTCACATCGACTTTTCTTGATTTTAGGAGCTCGATCTTGAAATGGCTGTAACTCTGTAATTTCAAATCTCCACATTCTTAAATTGCATCCTATAATAGTCCTCTGAGTTCTCTTTCTAACCCCACAAGTCTGATCAAGATTGTATTTTGCAAGGAAGAGTTATGTCAAATCTCCCATGATGACCATTATAGACTAGTTCAGTAGAGAAAATTTGTACAAAGTGCCACGTGTCACTATTTCAACCTTAGGACCTAAAATCGAGAAACTGAAAACTACAGTCTGTCGAATTTATGTAACTTCTTGCGAAATTTCAATTTGGTGCTCAAAGCGAAAGTTATGATAATTTTCCCAAGGGCACCTGTTTGGGATGTAATTCGAGGGCTTGTATAAAGCCTAAATGTCTTGGACCTTAACTCTGAAAGTATAGTGAAGAATAATCGAAAATTTGGTTCTGAGCTTCACCAATATTGCGGCTCAAATGGGTTTTAATTTTAGAGTCTGAACCTTCGAAGGAAAAAAATTTATAGCGTAAATTCCACAATGACCTATTTGAGATTCAATTTTGGAGCTTTGTAAAAACCCTAATTTCCTCATATCATATCTTTGATAATATAGCGAGACAAGACCTGAAATTATGACCCAAGGTTCAAACTGATTTCTTCTCAAATGGGTTTTTTTTAATCTTTTGAAATTGCATAGCGAAACATTTATTGCGAAAATTCCACGATGACCTGTTTGGAGTAGTGAAACCCTAGAATCTAAAGCTCTGATACCAAATGTTATGAAACTAGCTCACAAAAAGATAGAAGAGATAGATAAATGCCTTAGAAATAAGCCTCTTCGAGGGGTCAACCTCCTTTAAATTACACAAATAAGCAATTCTTGGATGATACAAATGAGAAGACTTCCTTTCTATATATAGGAGTCTAAGGGGTCATAATATAATCAAAGTTGACATAACAATAATAATGTAAGGGCACAATAATAACAATAGTGGGCTTCTATGGGACACAATAATAACAATATGGGGACTACATGGGCACAACAATATAATAAGGAGGCTTTACTAATAACAATAAGGGGCTACACTAGTAGCATAGGGACCTAACACTTCGACCACATACCATCCTCCCATGTGGCCTTCACGCGATCTGTCAGAGAAATTTAGGGTGGGCAGTTGGATGAGAGTCTTGGAAATCTAACGGTGGATGGTTCTCCTCTAATCCTTAAACCTATTCTCTCACCTAGGTCTCTATTCCATTCGAAATTTATGTTTATGGTTTATCGGTTTCACTTAGAACGTTAGCGCTTGTTTTCGATGGACAACAATGAAGTTATCAACTCAGTCGTGACAATATTTCCCTTCATAGGTTAACAATATTTGTTTCCCATTTTTATTGTTACAATTGGATTTTTTTTTTTCATATGCATCTATTCTATGATTATCTATGACATTTCCTCTCTTTGGTTCATTGTGTTATTCTGCTATAGAAATTCCCATCTAGTCATCCTGTCGATGCGCGTGCTATGAGTTAAAAGGGCGTTCTTAATTTCCCTATTTTTGAAATGTGGTTTCCCTGATGACGACCACATCATTTTCATGTATATCCATCGCCTAGTAACCCTCTAGTTGTTTTTCTTTTCATACATTGATTGTATAGAATATGTAAAATGTTCATAGCTCCTTCTAGTTACTTCGGGAGATAATTCTTTGTTTATTTACAGTATGGCTCTTGTTACATCTTGGGTTTTCTTCTTTTGAGGAACTAGGTGTTTCCCTATGATTGATTTTTTCATTGTTTTTCTTACCATACTGTGCTCAAATATCTATATTTCTGACTATACTACTTATTCCCCCTTTTGTTCTTACAAGGCACCATAGACGATTATTTTTCATCCTGTAGCCACATATGTTGATGGAAAATTCCAAGTACATTTGAGATTCTAAGGTTGATGTCTTCCATTGGCTTGGGTAGTCATGAATTTTCTATGAGTAACTGGTTAACGGGCTTATCTCAGAATTTCTCCTAATGGAAATATTTGTATTCTTTTCCAGTGAATTAAGAGTTCTCACGGCTTATATTTTTATGTCTTCTTCAATAAACACAAGTGCTCACAAGTTCTCTCTTTTTTCGTAAGGTGCTGCATTGGGGAGGTCTATGCACAAATGTGTGCACTTTGTACTCTGTCATGTTTTCCATGCACAGGTAATGCCTTAACCACTTCCTTGTGTACTTTTTTTTCCTATTTAAATCATGCTCAATCTCTGTGCTGTAATGTTTAGGTGTCAGATAAATAGCGTAATGCTATGCTTTACCTCCCTTGTCATGTAGGTACCTGTTGTTCATTGAAACAATTATCCTTGAGCTCAGTTGGTATGACACCATAAATCTTGATACGCAGTCCATATGGTTACCCGATTAGTTGACATTTCTTCTTGGGGTTCAAATTTGTTTAAGTGTGCTAGAGAAATTCCCTAAGTGGTGTTAGTGTGTGCCTCTATTATGAGCAGTATGAATGTTAAGGGTTTAATGGTATATCATACTTCTCTTATTTTTCTCCCTTAGCTCTTAATGGGAAGATCAATATTAGTTATACAATATTTGTATGTTGTGTTCTCAAGGCTCGTTATGATGGCATCCCTTTACGATGTGGTTGCATACCCCGTCTTGTCGTGATGTGGAGCACATTTTGTCATGACAAGAATAAATTCTTATGTAGCCTTGTAATAGGGACAATTGCTTTTCAACAGTATTTTACTTGATAAATGTAACGTATTATGGCTTGGTCCATGATTATCTTAATAACTATATTTCATTACGGCCTGCTCAAGTGGTCTTCCTATTTCTATTTTTGAATACCATTATCTGTGTCATTTGAATGGTATTCTTCTCTCTATATATAAACCAATGTCAATTATGAGGATTAAATCACTACTCCATTTTCAGTAGCATCATATGTTAAGTTTATTTATTTGTTAGTTTAGCATCTATGATATATTTTTATACCTACATGTGCCTATGTCACTAAGCAATGGGAGTAGTTATTCCTTTAATCGTTTTATGAAAATTTTGAACATAATCAGGGATAGTGTCTATAGTGTTTAGGGGTCGAAAACTGCCTGGCCCCAATATTTTTTCTTCTATATCCATGTAATCTTTGTTTCAATTTCCACAAAAAAAAAATATTTCCCCTAACAATTGAATTTTAGAGTTGACAATCTTGTGGTGGTTTACTATTCGAGTGAAACACTATAATTGTTACTCTTACTGTACTCATTCTACTATCGTTATGTAGTATATTAATTCAATTATTCTTATTTCCTCTTAGCAAGGGTATGGAAAATGGGACTTTAATTTACTTGATGCCTTTTCGGAACTTGTATTCCTTCTCTTATATGGTCAAAAATCTTATATAAAATAACTCTCTTTTTTACTAAGGTAAAGCATTACATTTTTTAATTAGGATTTATTATCTTTTGCTTCTACTATAACTAACAATGTTTAGTCTTAACATTCTACGGAAACATAGTATGTTTTGATAACCTTCAAAAATAGTATATCATGTCAACCATATAACTTAACTTTTCGAATCACAATTATAGTGTTAGTCATATGACTAATTTATTATTATCCTGAATGAATATAATAATATATATATATATATATATAATATATATATAATATATAAATATATATATATATATATATATATATATATACCTTTTCATATGACATGGATACTTAAAAATTAGCATCTATACATTTAACTAGTCGAACCTATGTAAATTATTCATTGAATGTAAGTTAGTCCCTTAGTCCCATCTTTTTACAGTGAAGAGCGACAAGTTTCTTGATTCTAGATTGGCGGTGAATTCCTTATTTAGCCTCAAGTATCGACTAAATATGTTCAAAGAAAAAAATTTCTAATTTGATGTTCTCCAAGGTACTATCATACTTGTCAACTCTATGCATACATACCTAAAATACATGCCCACTAATATTTCACTTTTTAATAATAAGGTGTCATTGTTATTTAAAATTTCCAATGCTTTGGTAAACAATATTTCATGGGATTTTATATCACTGATTCTAATATTTACTATATAATCAACCCTCTTAGTCCCCCTTAACTAATTTCCATTGTATTTGTTTTTGACCCATGTAGGTATCAATTAATTACTTGTTATTCATATCTTGTATAGACTAAAGAAAATAAATCTTGTAGATGTTGAATACTATAATAATTACTTATGTTCCAACTTTATTTTTTTCTCCTTTTTTGAGTTACTGCATAAGATCTATCCATTATAACATCCACGCCTTTCCCATTAATTAAAAATGATACCACAATAGTAGTTACATCCAATGGAGTTTTATATTTTACAACTAATATTTTAAACAATCACCATACATACTTTTCAGAAAAAAAGTAGGGTCAGTCCCCTAACTAATTCGCACTTCATTTTCAATTATGGAATCACTGCTCAAATCAATAAGTATTCCTTTTCCATAGTAGATTCAGATCCTTTTCCTTTATTTTGTAAAACTAAGTTCATGCTATTAATAAATCTAAAATGAAGCATTTACACATAATTATCTGTAATGAGCATATAAAATAACAGTTATTTCAAATAGAATCACTACCAGGGAGACTTGGGAATTTCACACCTTTTTCCACCCAACCTAGAACTACATTCCTCCACTTCAGCCCCATGCTGAGAAGTTCTTGCTAGGGAATAAGAGCCCTCTATTGATCCCTTCAATAGGTATTTAATACCTTTCTTTCATGATTAATTTCATTCAGTGGCATCCCACTTTTGTGGTCCTTTTTATCCACTTTCCTAGGAAGCCCGCCTTTCTCTGCCCCCACACTTTGTTCTTATGAAATATTAGCATCTTTCCTTAGCTAAGAGATTTAATGGATTTTCTCTCCTATCCATTAAAACTTATCTAAAATCCTTATCATGAAATAATTATCCTAATCTTATTTACCAATGAGATTTTTGTTTTTCTTTCTTTAGCAAGAATTTCATATCCAAATGTTTCATTTCAAAGTACTTCAATTCCATTTATTTATTTATTAATAAAATTATTTGTTTGTTTAAATAAACCTTTCAATGTACTTCATGGCTTTTTCTCCAGTCCTACTAACATAGCCAAGTCTGAACAAAGAAACCATATTACAATAATGAAGGGATATTACATTCTTCCCCCCTTCTAATTCACAATGTCATCAGTGTCTATTACATAGTTACTTCCCTCGGGAACAGTGCTAGATAATTCTTCTCCATTTCATCTCCTCACTCCTATTGTTGGCTTGAGGGGGCTTGGACCGAGGTTTAGAGTTAGCTACGCTAACCAACAAAACCCCACACTATCGACCCTTTCGGCAACAACACATGTAGCGCAGGCTGCAGTCTCACCAAAGACAGTATTAGGGGATGGTAGAACTAGGTTTTTGCATCCAAAGGACTATGTGATGTGTTTGTGTTACTCTTAGGTGTTTATTCCGACCTTCATGAATCCTAACCATTAAAACCCAAAAATGAAAGTAACTATCAATTAACATATTCAAACCCTTTGTCGATTGTTCTAAACATTCATAAGATCGTGTCAATAAATAGATCTACCCTTTTGATGCACCTATTAAGTACTTTTCATGATAAAATGCAATAAATTGAGAAAACATACAGTAATTTCAAAAGTAAATAATAACACACAAATACATAGATAATGCTCCAAAACAACCTTTATTATGCTTAGATCTTCAATAACAGACTCTTCCAACCCTGCGCACACAATTGTAGGGGCCTACGCACTTAGCTTTGGGTTTATAAAGGTCTACGTGCACACAACTGTAGGAGCCTTCCCCTTCTCCTAAGTACAGAACAGGAAAAACAAACCCAAAACTTGCCTTTTTATGCTCTTCACTATCTTGACTTACTTTTTTATGACCCTCTATGACTCCTTTCATATCTTTATCTATTACAATACCATGGTCCGTAAACTATGGGTGGGTCATAAAACAACTTAAATCTTAACAAACTAAGGGGATTTGACCTTCCTAAAGCCCCTTTGACTCATATTGACCTATGCGCTTTTCTCCTTAAAATGCGGAGACATTACAATATTAATAAAATTGTTACAAAATTTATCCCCAGGGGACCCTATCCCAATAGCCCCCCAAACAAAGTCATGACTCTTTCCAAGTCAATCTGCTGGTGTTGCCTCAATCTTTGCCTCCAAATCACTGAATTTTGTCTTCAACACTTGAAGATATGTTGTTCCTTGTGCAACGACCTGATGAACTTCCTCAACAATTTTTCACGTAGTTGGCCCTTTGACTGCAAGGCTCATGGTTCTCTATGTTTTTTGCATAGCCTTCATCTTACTCTGCACTGTCTGTGTCAATTGGATTGCCTCATCAGTCCAGGGCTCTATCCTTGAGGATATGATGATGACTTTTGATGTAGCTCATAAATTTGAGTCTGGATGAACATCCCCTGCTGTAGTTGGGTGAAACTTTACACTGGTGCTAAGGCCTGCGTTCTAGCTCTGAACTTGTCGAACTGTGTCTATTTTTCTTAGATATATGCTACAATTTTCTACAAGTGTGGATCCTCTTGCAGTGAGGTCCACAATTCCATGGTTTGTTCAAACAACTGGCTGCAATCCTTGACTGCAGCTTCTAGTCATGTCTTCTTTAATAGCAGCCTCACACTTCTCTCTGACCTCAGAAGGAGTGGTTTGCTGCAACTTAAGTTGAAGGTCATATACCTGCAATTACATCTCAAATCGGACCTTGCTAATTTCCTCCTTTGATTCTTTCACCGTGGCAGCTAGCTTTTCAATTTTCTCTGCGGAGGTTGCTTTTACTAGAATCTAGATCTCGGGAAGCTCACTCTAGGCCTATGCTATTGCTGCTTCCAACTATTGACTACACGTAATGAATTCTTCGCGTTCTTTGAGTGCTTGTTCCTTTTCCTTGAATATATGCTCGTTATTCATTTTGACTTCATTGGTAACCAGTAATGCCCATTGTTCCCGAACCCTAAGCTCATTTGGTACTCCTTTATGTAGCTCATGCAATGTCTAAAGCACCATAAGGTTAAGACTTAAATTCTTCATATGTAATAAGTGCGCCCTATCCTCTGAAGTCTCAACGTGCAGTGATCCCTCTGGTAACTATACTGTGTGGATGTCTATGATGATCTCTGCTATTGAGTTTGTCTCGCTCGCTTGCTTCAGGCTCATTTTTCCAATGCTCGCTTGAATAACTAGTGTTTGATGGTACTGGTCCTCAATGTGGCCCCAAATAGTTTTTGTGGAATTGCATACCACATCATCAATTTCATCCAGGTCTCCCTCCATGAGGACCATCGGTATCACGCTTGCAGACTTGTCGTACTTCTACTTCTTGCGAGGTCTTTTGGAACTTCACTTTTTCCTCTTTTTGACAATGAAGGGGGACTCCAATTTTGTGCTCCATTCCTCTTCACCCTCTGCATCTACCTCTACATTGGTGCACTTTGTTTGGGATTCACCAAGGTCAATAGTGGCCTGTGACGTGGTGGCAACTTTCTCATTGTCCACTTTTGTCACTTTGCCAGAGACCTTTTATTTTGGTGCTTCTCTCTCCTTTGTAGAATCCTCTTTCTGTTGTGCGACCTTTTCTTTCACAGAAGCCTTATGTGCTTCCTTCTTCTTATCTTCTGTTGCTGCTATCATAGCTATTGTTTTCTTTGGCTCATCTTCGGAAACCTTACTTGTTCCTGTGCTTGCATCAGATAGGGTGCCAATAAATGAACCATTTACTAATGACCCCCATAATATCATCTTCAGAGACCAAGTATGGCAACTTATACCATGTGCCCATGGCATCTTTCTTCACGTGGGTGGACAAATTATGAAAATCTACCTTGAAATCAGCAACATTAACATACTGTGAATGCAAGCTTGGTGATAACCGTGGCCATTGGTTAATCACCATCATCAACTTAGATTCAAATAGGACCCAAAATATATTTATCTCCATGACGTGCTCAGGGTCCTTTGTCGCCCATAATGAGGAAAATTTCGTGGCCTTGTATAGGTTTGGATCATGCTGCAGGAGCTTACTTTCCTTCGGCATCCTCCATGCCACCAGCGGGATCAAAAAAAGTAGCCATGCATAGTGGAATTCCTTGCCATCGTCTGAGGCCTCTCGGAAATCCTCCAAGAACTCATGACACAAATACTGAGCCCAATTATATTGGACTCCTTTGGCACACTGCGTAGCTAGATATACTACTGTCGTCGGCACTTCATAAGTGTGACACTTCCTCATGATATTCCCTAGCAATATTTGTGCAGCAAACTGCACAACACCATCTGATATGGAGCTAATCGTGTAGCCGCATGACTTCTAAACTAGCCTAAATTCGCTCTTCATTTGGTCTGCCAACTTATTCTCCTGCGATTTCCCTACAAAAGAATCCATAGGTTCTACTCCTTAATAAGGCAGCGATGTTATTCAGTGAATCAACATATCATTAATTGGAATGGGCCCTCCCAACCAAAGGAACCCATCATGAACCAACATCAATAATTGACGTACACAAACAGTGTTAATGGTGTTGAGGCTAAAATGCGGCACCCACAACATGTTGAGAAACCCCGTGTGCTCAATTCAGGTTGCCCACTTCATTGGCTCGAGCGATGTAACATCTGAATCCTCATATCATACTTTCTTCAGGTATTTTCTTGGTTGCAACTGCGGGAACTTCGTGTGATCCCCCAATTCCTAGCCCTCCATCTTCAAATACGGTATGCGGGCAAGCAAATTTCCCTCAAAAGGAATGTTATTCAAAAGCAATGTTGTGGAGACCTAGAATTTCACCAAATCTAGGTCTTTAGTAACCTTGGTTGTGGATTTCCTAGGTGTCATATAAGGTGGTAGTCGAGTAATCGACACGGCTTCATCTGCATTAATATCTTCAATCCCCATAGTTAGATCTTCCTAAACTAAGTCTAAGGGTTTTATCGGTTGCTTGGTTCTATCCATATTACCCTTTTTTCTGACCTTTTTTGGATTTTTTCGCGACGATTGTCACACCGCCACTTGCTAGGGCTTCTTTTGTTTCTTTTTTCCTACCGTGGAGGCAGATGGTT
This sequence comes from Pinus taeda, assembly GCA_000404065.3. NCBI lineage: Eukaryota > Viridiplantae > Streptophyta > Pinopsida > Pinales > Pinaceae > Pinus > Pinus taeda. Next base: position 518,579 of record APFE030820906.1, on the reverse strand, counting down.
TAGGCCTCAATGACCCAGGCACTGTGGTAGGCACGGGTGGGTCATATTGGGTCAGGTTGCAGTCATTCTCTCCCTGAATATTTCACGCTGCCACTCAGGTAAATTCCCAAATTCGTGTTGTGAAATCTTCTCTCAAAGTTCTTTCCAATCCCCTCTAGAAATGCAACAAGTGTTTTAGTGCAAACTAACGCGAAAAAGTTGAAAGAAATTTATCAGGAAGAAAAGTATTCAGATGTGGAGTGGGATGTTGTATTTATAGCCCATTTTTAATTAAAATCCATCTATTCCCTGCATATCCCTATCATTAATGCGCTTTTGGTGGCAGATTTCTAAATATATGCTCTTTAAAGGCTCCCCCCACTCCCTTTAACAACAAAATCACCATCCAATCATCTACACTTCTTCTAAGAGTCACATTTTGACCAAGTTGTGTGGAACCCACCATACTAATGCAACTCCTTTGTCGTATCCCTCCTCTTCACCTTCCTTTCCGTTGTCGTGCAACCCCTTTACTTCGCCAAACTATCCTTTTGGCAGCATAGTTTATAGTCTTGTACTTCCTTGCAACTGCTTGGAGTAATAAGATTGTCCTACATCCATATAGTCACTGCATATGGGCAGGGTTTCCCTTATACAAATTTAACCAGCTCCCATTGATCTTTTCTGGAAACAACTCCCCGTTTAGCTTCATGAGCTGAACTGCACCTCCATCCATAATCTCTTTGATGGTGTATGGCCCTAGCTAATGCATTTGGAACTTTCATGGAACTTTCATAAATTTTATATCATATAGTAGCATTATATCTCCAATTTTAAAGGTGCGTTGTTTAATGTGGCGATCATGCCAAGCCTTTTCATGAGCCTTCTGCACTTGCTGATGAAAACCGACCATGAAACAATCTTCTTCGAACTCAACTATCTGTGAAAGGTGTTCTTCCATGGTATCTCGATCGACCATCTCTGTGACTGCAACAATATGCAAACTTGGGATGATGTACTCCATCGACATCAGGGCTTCTTGTCCATAAACTAGTCTAAACGATGTCTGTTCAGTCAAAATTTTACATGTAGTTATATATGCCCACAAAATAGTCAGTATGCACACATCCCAATCATTCTAATTTGCATTACAAATCTTCCTTAAAGAATTCTCCAGGATTTTATTAAAGGCTTCCACTATTTTGCTTGCTTGAGGATCATACGACATTATTTTTTTATGATACATATGGAATTCTTCAAGAAAAGCATCAAGATGTGTGAAACCCTATCACTCATAAATTTTTTAGGGTAGCCAAATCGAGACAAAATGTATTAAAAAATAACTTCGTAGTTCTGGTTGTGTTGCAATGCTTCACGAGTTGCGCCTTAGTCCACCTGGTCAAGTATGTGGTCATTGCAATGATGTATCTTTCTCCTGTCTTCTTTCCTAGTGGCTTAATTGGTCCCACGAAGTCTATTGCCCACTTATCAAATGCCTATAGTGACACTTGTGGGTTCAAAGGAAATTCATCCCTTCGCGATGACCTCCCCATTCTTTGACAAACATTGCAGGCCCAACAATATTCCTTGGAATCCTTGTGCACAGTTGTCCACCATATTCCTGTTCATAGGATCTTTTTCACAGTTTCTCTTCTCGCATAATGTCCTCCTGCAACTCCTCCAGGTGCTTCAGCGAGGATACTTTTTCTTTACTAATATGGGACATGCCTACGCAACACTTCATCTTATCCCATTTTCTATAAGTTCCCCGCAATGACAGAAAAATATGCATCCTTGACCACCAATTCATTCTTTTGTTGTGTCATATACCCTTCAGGATTTGTACCTGTAGACAAGAACTAGATTATGTTTTCAAAGTGTTCATCTGTGACACGCACAATAAAGAGATACGGATCATGCAATCCTTCATCAAAATTTGTAGGCTCATCGCCATTCTCAATCTGTGAGAGGTGATTTGGTCCAACCTTTAATTGCAATGGCTTCACAACTACAACTACTTCAAATTCATATCCCTGAAAGAGAACCAACCATCTACAAATCCCCCCCCCCCCCCCCAACAGAGGCTTGTTGACTAGGTAATTTAAAGCTGAATGGTCTGTGTACATTTTGAAATGCACACCCAACAAATAATGCCTAAAATTTTGGAGCGCATACACCATCGCCAATCGTTCCTTCTCTGTGGTTGAATAATTCTATTCCACCTTAGATAACTTCCTGCTCATAAATACTATTAGATGGTGAATATCACCATCACATGGTTGGGTTAGCAAAACTCCTAATTCTAGGAAGGATTCATCCACATGTACATGGAATTCCTTATTCAAGTTGGGGAACACTAGAATAGGCATTGTAACCATTTTTTTCCTTCAATACATCCAAAATCTTCTGGAAATCATCATCCCAGCAAAACATTGCACCCTTCTTTAGTAATCTCTCCATGGGCACAGTGATCTATGCATATGCTTTGATGAATTTGCTATAATATCTTGTATGGCCCAATGTCACATGAAATTGTTTGACATTCCTCAAAGGCTACAAATTGATAATAACTGCAATTTTGGCAGGGTCCACCATCAACCCCTGCTTACAAACAACATGGCCTAAGATTATCCCATATGGTACGAAGAATATGCATTTCTTTAGATTAAGCAATATCTGATACTTTCGACAAGTATCTAGCATGAGGCGAAGGTTGGAAACATGCTTATTTGCTAACCCAAACACTGTCCAATCAAATTAAACCTCCAAAAAATTATGAATAAACTCTCTAAAAGTTCTTACTACCATCCTAGAGAAGATTGCAGGGGCATTATTAAGTCCAAAGGGCATATTTGTATACTGAAAACAACCCCATTCTATAGCAAAGGTAGTCTTCCTCTGATTATCTGGGATTTTCATCTGATGATGCCTTGAGAACCCATTTGTAAATGAATAGGCTTCCTGACCTCGAACATTCTCCAATACTTCATCTTTGAATGGTGTAGGGAATGGATCATGGACACAAGCATCATTCAACTTTCTTAAATCTATGCAGATTCAGATTTCACCCTTCGTCTTCTTCTCCTGAACCACCATAGGACTAACCCAGTCTGATTCCTTGACAAGCTCAATAATCCTGACTGCAAGAATCTTATCTAATTCTTCACACACTTGTTTCTTGTACTTAGGATTCAATTGGTATGGGCGTTGCTTCACTGGCTTCATATTTGGCTTCAGAGTGATCTTCATGACACCCAGATCACCTACTATCCCCTTTAGATCAAAGAACTTTGTGGGAAATAAGTCTTGATACTCCCAAAATAACTTTGTGACTTTGCCCACGATGTTCTCATCCTAGCAATCACCTATATTTGCAAAATTTAGCTACACTTTCGATCCAATGTTCACTTGCTTAGTTTTCAAGAGTTTTGAGATGCTAGGAACTTATGCCTTAGGCCCCATGACTTCGTGTGATCCTTCTGTCTCAAGAATATTTATGTTCCTAGGATCTTCCCCACCTTCTTCTGTGGTCATACTATATCATTCTAGAGCATAGTGCAACTACGTACTCCAATCTGGTTGTACCCATGTGACAGTCTCTTCAGGAATTCTAAATATTGTAGCTTTAATCTCTTGTAGTGCTTCATCAATACACTCAAATCCATCTTCAAAAATGAAAGTTAACATAAAAATTTCCTTCAGATCATCCCACTTTGTGGTTCTATGTCATAGCTTTGTTTCTGCATACAAGTTCATCGGAATAGTATCCAAAGTGTGGAAAAATATATTAACCCATTATGGATGCAGCTCCTCTCCCCATGCTTTCATCCATCAAGTCAGATGCTCGTGTGGATCATACTTTCCTTTTTATTTCTCTATAATGGGGTATTGGGATACCCAAACCGCAACTTCAACATCCTTCGATATTCCTTCAAATATGCAAAGTTGTTCTTATTTGTGCCCCACCATCTGGCAGGTGTAGCTCTCAGTGCGATGTCTAATGCCTAGAACTGATGTTCCTCCTGTACATCCATTTCAAATTGATCTAGAATTAAATTTAGATCTTCTAAACCATCATAATATGGTAAATTGCATACCTCAATGGATATGCATCGGAGTGACTTAGTAAGCATGTTGCATCACAGTGTCGATACCTAATGCAATTTGGTGCCAGTGTTCGATATCCTTATCTAAATCTAAATTACAAGGGTTGTCCTTATCCCAAGTAATTCACCCATTCACTATAGGGTTGATCCAATCCTCATCTCGCGTAGTAAGATTATATATCTGCTCAATGTCATCTTCTTCATAATAATCTCAGACTGGTTCAGTATATCACGCACCCTCGGTCAGATCTAATGCAACAATAACCCTTAGTTACTTCTTCTCAGATGTCATGTTGCATTTATTAAGATTTATGACTATGTTCATATCAAATTCCCAATCAATGCCAAACAATGACGAGTAAGGATCACTGTCATCCACTATTTCAATCAATGTCAAACAACGTCGAGTAAGGATTACTGTCATCCACTATTTCAATCAATTCAAAATCTTATATGTCACGTTCCCCTTCAATATCCATAGTTACAACATGTAGACACCCCATAGGAATAATATTTTGCTAATTCGTCATTCGCAACTAGATTGGAGACCATTGTATCATTGGTTTTCCGGTTATTTCCCAAGTTTGATTCAATAAAACATTTGCATCAGATCCCAAATCAAGGATTTCTTGGTCCATTTTGAATTCTCTGATCTCGGTAGTCAATCTCATCTCGCGACCAATCCTTTTCTTACCCTTTTCCACGTTATGCATTGCGCATTATTCATGCATTGGCTTACCCTTGCCAATGTAGTTATATATCAGGTCTTACAACCCCTATACTGCCTTTTGGTCCCTTAGGAACTTCAAGTAGGTCTGTAAGAAAGATGTTAACAATGAAGAATTTGTTTCTTACGTAGTACTGACTTATTTAGGCTTCTCTGTGCGTGTACTCTGAGCCTTTGATTTAGAATCTCCTACGTCTGCAAAGCTCTTTTTCACCTCCATAAAAGTATCCTTTGCCTTATTCAAATTGAATCCATCCTCCTTGGCAACAACCTTGCATACCCATACATTTTCCTTTAGTTCTTTCCCTTTATCCTCCCCGGTAGCTATACCACTTCGCGTAACAATATTAACACTGGGTCCATCTTCACGCGGTTCCGATCTCATCTTTTGGATGTTCTGAGTAGGCTGTTGTAGTATACCTAGTGGGGATAGTATTGGGTACAAAGGGAGGTACCCAAGGGAATAACGTAATCATGGGATGGGCCACAGTTAATAAATGAGTGTTCAACCCGCATCATGTAAGGGACCACATATAGTTAGCAATAATGTGATAAGCCCATGGTATTAGATATATGGTATTGAGATACCTATGGTAATGACCCATGATAATGTATGTATGAAGCCTATATAGAGGCTAGAGACTTCCCATCGAGAAATGTCAAGGGTTATTGTATTGGGAAGCATATGGCTTGTGGAGTGTTCTCCTTCCTTAAGGAATGATTGTATGGTGTTGCCCTACCTTAAGGGTTTTGATATCAATAAAGAGAACTTGATCTGAAGTTTTTATTTTATATTTTGTTATTTCTTTGGCATATTTGGTATTTTCATTATATTTTTAGGTCAGATCAATTACAAGTGGTATTAGATCCCTTTCTTGGGCAAGCGAAGAATTTGTTGTTTTTTTTTTTTTTTTTGCTGGAAATTTTCGGGCGACGACTTTGCACATCAGATATGAATATTCTGGTGGAAAATTTGTAGAATCAAATTATAGATCTAGATTCTTTCTGAAAAAAAATACCCAATTTCAAAAAAAAATCGGCCGGATTGGACTCCATATGAGGGATATATCGCTGATTTAAAAATCAGTTGTGTTGGAGAAATATTTTGATGAAAATTCATGGACAACAGATCTCCAGTTAAGTTTTGTCACTTTTGTGGGGAACTTTGAGAAAATAATTGCATATCCTAAATCCTCTTGAAAAATTACCCAATTTCAAAAAAAGAATCGGCTGAATCGAAGTCCGGATGAGGGAGATATCACTAATTTAAAATCGGCTCTTTTTTTAGAATTTTTTGTGATGGCGAGACAGTTGCAGCGCAAATTTGAAATTCTAGAGTGCCTAGATTAGGATTTATGTCACATGGGAAGATGCATAACGGTCACTCCATGTCCGAAAATAGCTCATAACAAAGGTTCTGAGCAATATTGACCGAACTGTGGCTAATTTAAATTTTCCCCAAGTAAGTGATTTTTTCAAAATCTACTTCATGGGATCTAATGAGATGATTTTTACGGGACATGATGACGGTCCCACTACTGAAGAATTTATAAAATGGCACAAGTATTGATCCAAACAATTTTTGACAAGTTGACTACTATTTAATATAAAAGACGAGGCTGCTAAATGGTGGTACTCATTTGACGATTCAGTGTTGTGACTTCCTCATCGAAAACTAGTAGAAATCCTTTTAGAAAAATGATCTCATGATAGAAAATAGGTGAATGAGACTCGTAAGGGGATATTTTATAATGGTATCTACTTATTACAGGTTCATGGATGTATTCAAAAAGAGAATATCATTGTGTATATAAATCCTAGTTGCAAGCATAATTTTATCAATGTTAATTTGGCAAAAAAATTGCACGTTCCAGCAAAACACATTGAAAACACATAGGTTGATATTGAGGATGTTCAAGTTTGTAAAGATTTGAAGATTTCTATGGACAAGTATGTATTGCAGTCTTATTTTTATGCTTTAGATATGGATAATGTGGATGTTGTTTTGGGATACCCTTGGATGAAATTTGTCGGTACTATGAATATTAATGTGCAGAAGAAATTCCTAAAGCTCTGGTATAAAAAGAAGAAAATTACATTACAGGATATTTCCATCAATAAACAGGTAGAGTCCGAGGAGGATGAAGCAGAGACTGTGGAGGCAAGAGCACAAAGCTCTAATGACACTAACACATCAGATGATGAGCCTTTGATGGTCGACAACCAAAAAAAAACATCAAACCAAGTATCAGAAAAAGCACCAGACACCACTTAGGCACCAATAGTAGAGGAATTCAAGAAAGATATTCCATCATTTCAAACTTTAGCATATCACCACCCACATCACCTAGCAAGAAAACAACCAACACGATAGCAACAAATTATCCACAAGGATAATAACCCCTGCATGATAGATAGAGAGGGGCGACGAGCCACCCACAACACATCAACCCAGAAGTGTCGTCAAGTTCAACTTCCATCTCAAGTGTGCAAGGCACCATCTAGATCGAGGGTTCACATTTCTCTTTGATGGATAGATGCATGTGCATGGTACGAATGGACTACTCTGTTGAGTAGATCTTATTATTTGTTTTTTTCTTATGTTTCGGGGACAAAACATGTTTAAGTGGGGTGGAATGTAGTATACCTTGGGGGGATAGTATGGGGTATAGGTGGAGGTACCCAAGGGAATACTATAATAATGAGATGGGCCATAGTTAATAAATAAGTGGTTAACCCACATCATGTAAGGGACCACAAATAGTTAGCAATAATGTGATAAGCCCATCGTATTAGATATATGGTATTGAGAAACCAATGGTAATGACCCATGGTATTGTATGTATGAATCCTATATAGAGGCTAGAGACTCCCCATGGAGATATGTCAAGGGTTATTGTATTGGCAAATATATGGCTTGTGGAGTGTTCTGCTTCCTTAAGGAGTGATTGTATGGTGTTGCCCTACCTTAAGGGTTTTGATATCAATAAAGAGAAGTTTATTTGAAGTTCTTATCTTATATTGTGATATTTCTTGGGAATATTCGATATCTTTATTATATTTTTAGGTCAAATCGATACACCGACTATAGTGCGCTTCCTAAACGATCTTGGCATCCTCGCTTGAAGGAACACAAAGGTGACCCAGGTGGCATAAAAAGGCATCTTGGAGGTGAAAAATGGAACATGTTGACCCTCTAAGAGAGTCTGGTATGTGTGGCTAAATTCTGGGTCACTTTTGTAGAGAAGTGGCCAATCAGAAGTCTCGTGCCCACAAGAGTTGAATACAATGGTTACCACCATGATCGGTGTTTAGTTGAGGCAATGTGCAACATTATTGGTGTTTCCCTTCTTATACTTGATATTCAAATGGAACTGTTGCAGGTATGTGGACCACTTCTAATGGCGATTGTTCTGCAACTTTCATTATGTCTGTATGAACTGCAAGGGTTTGTGGTTTATGTGGATGACCGTTGCCTTCCCAAAAATGTAATTCTTCCATTGTCGGTAGGCCTACACAATGGAATACATCTCTTTGTTGTAAGTGGGATACTTCCGGACTGTGTCTAAAATTGTTTCACTATGGTATGGCACTGGATGCCCATGTTGAGTAAGGGATGCCCCAATAGCATAGTCAGGGGCATTGGTCTCGACCTAAAATGGTTGTTGCAAGTCTGGTAATGCGAGCACTGGTGCTGAGAAATGACGATGTTTCAACTCTGTGAATGCCTTCTGTTAAGAGTCAGACCAAAATAATTTTTCTTTCGCTCCTCCCTTGGTGACTTGACTCAAGGGCTAAGTGATATGAGAGAATCCCAAAACAAACCTACGATAGAAATTGGCAAGACCCAGAAAGCTACGGAGCTCTGTCAGAGTGGTTGGAGTTGGCCAATCTTGAATGACTTCGATCTTGGTTAGATCCACATGCACTCCCCGTTCATCAAAATGTATCCCAAATAATGAACTTGGGTCATGCCAAAAGTGCATTTCTCCAAGTTGGCACATAGCTTGTGTTACCGCAGTGATTGGAGAACCTGTCGGATGTGATGGAGGTGCTTTTCCCAACTTTGGATGAAGATTAGGATGTCATCCAAGTATACCACTACAAATGAGTTGGTGAATGGGTGTAAGATGTCATCCATCAGCCTCATGAAGGTTTCAGGAGCATTTGTCAACCCGAAAGGCATAACCAACCATTCGAAAAGGCCCTCCTTGGCTTTGAAGGCAATCTTCCACACGTCGGAGGGTTTGATTAGTACATGTTGATATCCTGACTTCAAGTCAATCATGCTGAAATATTTTTCCCCTTTAGTTGGTCCAGAAGGTCATCAATCCATGGGATCGGGTGCCTATTCCAGACAGCGATCTTGTTCAGCACTCGATAGCCGATACAGAGTCTCCAAATCCCGTCCTTTTTCTGTACCAACATGATTGGGCTCCCACAGGGTGATGAACTCGGTCGAATGTGAACTTTCTGCAGTAGTGCCTGAATCTTCCTCTTGATTTCCTTGTTCTCCAGAATGAAGCAATGATAGATTGGTCCATTGGGCAGTGGTGCACCTGGGGTTAGATCGATGGAGCACTTGACCTGGTAGCGTAGAGGCACCCCTGTAGGGGAGGTGAAGGTGTCCTCGTACACCTCCATGACCTTGTTCATCTGTTGTTGTTGTGCAGAGGGGCCCTTTCTGTAGGTTGTGGTCACTGTCTTCTTCTTTCCTTGAGGACATATCATCATGAAAACAAATTTCCCAGTTTTGGAAATGAACTTACTGTATTGTTTTGCGGTAACCAAAGAGATGGCGGTAAGTGGTGCTACCTCTGGTATCTTGTATAACTTATTTCCCAAAGTAAAAATAACAGCACGAGGCCTTGACTCATACACAACATGTCGTTTCCACAAGTATGGTTGGCATAATAATACATCACAAACATTAAGGGGAGCAACATCACACAATACCTCATCCGTGAAGGGCTTGATGTTGTATGGAAGGCGACACTACTGGCTCATGCGAAGATCTTGTCCTTGGTGAAGCCACCTAATGGTGTACGGTTGTGGATGTATTGTGATTGGTAAGCCCAACCACTTTACGACCTCTACTGAAATGAGGTTATTTTGGCTCCAGCTATCGACAACGAATTGTAGAGGGTAATCCTTTACCCACATCTCGGAGTGAAAGAGGTGCTCCTCCTCCTCTCGATCTTTGGGTTCCTCCTTCGGGATCTTCATAGTGGAAACAATGGTGTTGGGCTTTGCATCGATAATCTGCTTCACTTTGTCATTCATGTTATCGGGTTCTGACACAGAGTTGGAACATGCATCTGATTCTGAAGACTTGAACTCAACCAACAGTGACTGCTTGGCTCGACACTCACTTGTGTTGTCAGTGGAGCTCTTATGGAACTCGCACCACTTTCTCGTGTCCTTCTTCGGCTTCACAGTGTTGTTCATTTCTTACAGCTTTGGTAGGTTGTCCTGGGCCACCCCGCCTCGGCTTTGTCCTTTGCTCAACAATTTGGTGGCACCTTTCCCTTGCTTCGGATTCATAGATCCAAAGTCTCGCTTCTTCTGTTTAAACTTATGCTAGATCTTGATAGCGTATCGCTACACCATGCCAAGCGAGGAGATGTCCAAGAACTCCATCTCATCCTGCATGTACTTGTGTAGGCAGCCGAGGTATTTGAGTACCAAATGCAGCTCAGAATCCTTGATACCCAACTTTGTGCCAAGGGTATGAAAAATATTGGTAAACTCTAGCACATCTTGGTCCCTTCCCTACCGCAGTGTGGTCCACTTTATGTATTTATCCTCATAAATTTTGGCAGGGTAGTACTGCTCCTTGATGGCATTCGAGAATGAATTCCAAGTGGGTGCGGCTGAAAACAATGAGGTTTTACTTTCATCTTTCTACTAGCAGTAGGTTTCCTTCCAGTCCTTGACATGGGGGGCAGCTTTGAGAAGAGCAAAAGTAATCTTTTCCCAGCCGGAAAAATCATGAACAGAAAAAATGCCCTTCTAGCATATTTAACCATTTACCTAGAGCAGTTGCATCTATCTGACCCTCAAATATGGGAACGTCAAAGTTAACTTGTACCTTAAAGGGTGTGGCGCTCCGAGAGTAGCTGCTGGAAGTAGATGTGTCGCCCCTGGGTAGTCGTTGAATGATTTGGGCAAAGTTATCCATCATCGCATTCTGTTGTCGCTTGAGGGCCTCTTCGAGCAATATTTTGATAGGATCTCCTACCCCCTCATCTTTATTTTCTTCTGCCATGGGAGGCCAATGGGATTTGGGAGGCTAGTCTTGCAAAGGTTCGACCAGTTCAAGCCCTAACTCCTTATATCCCACACCTCATTGGGGACATACAAAGAAAAACAAAGAAAGAGCAGACCGTTGTGATACCAATGATCCAGATTTAAACAAGAACGCAACAAATTACAAATATGACCATAAAAACAAATATGCAATAGAAATAATACTTCATTTCATTGATGTAAAATACTGAAATATGCTTACAAATAGAAATGGCAATAACCTAGCTTGGGCGATGGTAGCTTATCTCTGAGAAGAGATGTGGCAGCTATATGTCTCTGAACTATCTTACAATGAGGCTCGAAGGCCTATTTATTGTTGAGAAACAATGGAAAACCCTAAACATCCAAAAACCTAACCCTAGGAGATGAAGCGCCAAACTATGGGCCCCGTTTTGGGTAAATTGGTACATCAACTTCCCGGGGTCATAACTTTAGCATATGATCTATGTTTGACGCACACAATACCTCGTTAGAAAGGTCTATCTGAGGACTCCAACATTTGAGTGGGGAACATTTATCTAACTACCCATGTTGCTCCTAGTTTTCCCAATAAACATCATTTAGGGCCTCAAAACAGCTCCGAAAGTTGAGGACTCGAAAAACTAGCAAAAATTGTAAATTGTGTTACAAATAAGGAAACTGAAAAACTGAAAAAAAAATGGTGAAGGTCCAAGTGGAATAGGCGGGTGGCCACCAATATCCACTTGGATCATTTTCAGCCCTCTCTTTCCTTCCTTAAAGAAAGGTCCCTTTGATATGAGATCAGGGCCTGTGCAATTTAACTTTGCACTGCTCACGGGGAGTTGCTGGTGCTATTTTCTCTACGCCTTCCTTTGCGAGTGAATTTGCTGGAACTCCAACCTAGACTATACTTAATCTACCCGAACTGTTCTTGCAAGACTTTTTGCAATCACAAGGATTTTTTGCTTGGCATCCCTCCTTGTTTGTTATGAAACGTTGTAGTTTGGTTGCTTGATACATGCTTTCAAAGTGAAGTGTGTAAAATGTGAACTTTATAATGAGCGTTTCTATATTTTTGTCATCTCAGTAGCCCATAATTGCATTTGTTAGAAATTATGATCCTTCCTAGTGAAATGCGAGGTTAAAAGTGTTTGGACACAACCGTTCTAATGATAAATCATTATAGAATTTTTGTGTTGGATTCAAATGTTAATAAAAATAAAAATGATAAGTCATTATAGATTTTGTGTACTTTTTGATAATATATAGTGGCATTTAATTAACTGCCTTCAAGATTCATTTCTAGTCATGGTGAGAGTTTTGTTATAATTTTTTATCTTTATTATTCACCTTAGAGTTTCACTATTAGTGATGATTGGTGTTCATCTCTCCTCAAGATTCCTAGTAATATTCATCATGACTAATGATATGTGTTCATCTCTCCTCAAGATTCCCTAGTAATATTCATCATGACTAGTGATATTAGTTTAGCGAATTGTCTTCCTCAAGGTTCCTAATAATATTCATCATGTCTGATGATATTAGTTTAACGAGTTGCCTTTAATGAGATTTTTTAGAATCTTTTCTAGTGGGTTTTTTTGGTCTAATTTCTCTAAAATCTGAGAGAAATTTATTGAAATCACAATCTTGATGGGTAATCCCAATCGAAGTTCCCTAAGGGTTTTCTAGGATGTTGAATCCATATATAGAGTCAAAAAACTAGTTTAAATAACACAAATCAAGATTTCACCTCAAATTTTCCACTGCAGTGGAAAGTCTAAAAAGTCTCACTAAAAACAACTCCTTAATTTAATGATGACTAGAGTGAGCACTGTATTTCACAAGATTCATTGCGGGACATGATGAGAATTATCATTATAAATATAAATATGATTGACTCCATTTATTTTTTTCGTAGTCTAAAAATTATGCTTTTTTGCCCTGAAAGTAATAGAAATTCCGGTCATATTTTGAAAATTTTCGGCAGAGATTTTTGTAAATCCAAGTAAAAGTTGTCAAAATGCATAATTTTATAAATCCAAGTAAAAGTTGTCAAAATGCATAATTTTAAGTACCCTAAACGTTTTTGATGTTGTTGAATCCATTTCCACCATCAAAAACATGATTCAAACACTACATCTACAAGAGTTTTTGAAATTTTTTTGCCTGAATTCTGGCCACTTTTGGCAGTCTGAGCAATTCCTCCACCTCCATAGACTACTCCATTTAAAATTATTATTTTAGTGGAATTTAATTATATAATGTATTTTTATTAGTTTTATTTGAAGTTTGATAGAAAATAGTTAAAATTATAAATTTGAATGGTATAGTTTACACCATTTAAATGCACATATTTTTTTAGAAAGTTAAATGGATTTATATTTTGAAAAACATTTTTTTAAATAATAAAAACTCCCCATTTTACCCATAACTATAATCTCAAATTTTGGTAAAAACAAAAAAAAAATGAATAATTAGATTGGTGTGTTTCCCGGTTGGAACTTCAATCCTGCATATATTTTAATTTGTGTATTTGCGAGTTCACCGATTATGAGTCGAGTGCTTTGACGGTTCAGCCATATGTTGGATAATATAAGTTATTCATTTTATAATATAAGTAGAGGCTCAAATTTAAAATTGGATAATATAAGCTATACTATAAGCTATTCATTTTATAATATAAGTATAGGCTCAAATTTAAAATTGAATAGTTTTGGATTAGGATTTTGTATTTTGTATAGAGTATTTGATTATATATATATATATTATATAGAAAGGTTATTAAATTGGTTTATTATTATTTTTTAAAATTTTAATATATTTAATTTTAATAGACACTAAATTATATATTATATATATAATAATAATTTTAAGCAATATTTTATTTTATTTTTATTTTTATTTTATAGTATTCAGGTTTAAAAGAAAATAAATTTTAAGTTTACCATTATAGTTTAAATCATTTCAATAACTTTATATATCAACAACTATAAACCTAATAAATTTATTTATTTATAACTAAGTTAAAAGTATAGCATATAAATATCATTATAAACAAACTTAAAAGGTGAGGTTTAAGAATGGAAAATTACTGGAGAGAATTGTGGAGAAAAATTAAAAAACACCCAAAAGTATCTTATAACATATAATCTCAAAAATGAAAGAAATACACTTTAGCTTATGAGAGTCATTATTTTTATTAAAAGATGTTAAAAGCCATGGAAAACCAGAGGTTTCCTAAAATTGCTTTTAAATTTGGCCGAAACTACTTTCAACTTAAGTAGGGATAGAATAAGGACCACAGAGAAAAGGTAATATAAGATAATATAAAATATATTACTACATCAACATTTAAGGAGAAATTGTGGCTAATAAAGAGTTAAATGGAAATATTGCTAGCAATTGCACCAAATGTTCCAAAGGAAATGTTGTAAGGCAGTAGCGTAGGAAAGAGTAGCATTAAATTATTACTCTTCCATGATGACAGTGAAACTGTCACCAGATCCTCCCAAAGGGTGTAAGTAGAATTTTGGATCTTAGTTAAAGAGGGGGGCGTCAAGAATTACATCATTGACATGACAGGAGTATCCACAGTGCCATGTTCTTTCTTTTTGGTCATTTAGTGTATTCTCGGTGGAATGTATACATGTGTGAGAGAGAAAGTGTTGGTGTGTTGTCCTCGCGGTTTTATGGTTGTTGATTGTAAAGAAATTCATACTTTGCAATTTTTGATGAATGACATACACTTCCACATATTTGCATGATGGGGTGTTTATGATTTCATGGCAAGTGGTTGTTAACTTTTAATTGTTTTGCTTTATGTAAAGCATGTTTGGTTGGGGTGCGTAGTGCCATTATCATCAGGAGTGTAGTGACAGAGGGAACATTATGGCACATGCTTGTACACTAGTGTTGGCATTGCAAATGACAATCCATAATATTTGTTCTAGTTTCCCCAGTTTGGTAACTTTTTTTTTTTTTTTTGTAAACATGGTAGTGCTCTCTATATTTACTTTTTTGCAAAAATTTACAGTCAAAACCTTCGATCAGTCACTTGCCCGAAGGAAACTAGGTGACCATCGGTCACCATTGTATCCACTCCAAAATTTAAATAAGTTCATTAAAACCATATTTTCTTTGCTAGCCATTACAAAAGTTCTTATCTTTCACATTTCAAACAAAAACATTCAAAAACCAAAGATAATTAAACTAATCCTCATCAAAGGAAGCTATTGGTACTGTTGCCTTTTCTTTCGGGCTCAGCATCTTCCCTCCAGAATTTGGCATCTTCACCCCTGGGCCTGGAAGCTCTCATCCCTGGAACATTTTCCATTTTATCTCAGACAATGTCTACGCAATCCGGCCCAAAGCTAGATTATTCATGTATGTTTGGATCTGAATTGTCGCTAGCTCTTTCATAATTTCCCCTCGTACTGGGTCTGGTTCCTTATTTCTTTCCTGCCTATTCAACACTTCCCTTTCCATATGTTCCTGGTGCAGGGTCATGGCATGAGCTACTATGTGTTTCATTATCCAATATTGTTGCAGTGTCCTGTTAAAAAGAGATTGTTGGCCATTTGTCATACCCTGGTCTTGTAGCATTCCTTCCCATTCATCCATAGGGAAGTCTCTGCCTCTCAGGTTTTTTCTCAGATCTCTTTCCCAACCCAATAGTTGGTCTCTGACCTCCTTCAAATTTGCCTCCATGTAGGCGTCAATTATTCTCTTCATCTGCTCTCCATTCAGTTTCCTTCCTTTTTTCTTCCCTGTGTTGCTCGTTCCATCTTCTTTTTTAACAGTCTTCTTGCTGCAACAGGGTGCCATATTTCTTCTCGTCTTCGCCTTGGCTCTCTTATCCTTAGAATGTTCTTTTTGAGTTACAGTTGCGCCCTTACAGACGGTTAGACCTATCACATAGTAAACACAAATGTCAGTTTTGGCCATTGAGGGTATATATTTATTCGGGGTATTTCTACCCCCCCTCGTCATGGTCTTACTTCTGCATTTTCTTTCTCTTTGGTGCAGTACTCAGGCCTCCCTGATTCTTTTAGTTTAAGCCCCCCCATCATTCTGGTTTGCACTAAGTATACTAGAGTTGTTTTCTTGGGGTGAGTGCTCCGCCTGTCTTACACGGTCACTCCTTTCTCTGCTTGGCCAGCCTGCCCCTTTCCCAGGTTTGGTTTTCTCAGTTCCCAAGTCCCTATCTTGGATATCTTCAGTTTCTCCTCTCCCTATGAGGTGCGCCCTCTTCCTCCCTCGTTTTTGTCAGGTTTTCCTTTCCTTCCTGACAGGGTTCAACTCAAAAGGCTGAGTCTTTAGGCTAGCATTTCCCGACTCATCACTTTGGCTACATGGGTCATGGATGGATGGGTCCTCCATGCCCTTTGTCTCTCTCACAATACTCTTATGCTCACCCTTCCTTGCCATAGCCCCCAAGGGTTCTTCCCTGTCCTGAACTCCCTTATCTTTATACTTGTTATCGAGTTTTTGATGATCATCCTTATCTATCTTGAGGTCGACTCTATAATTCAAAATGAGTATTTTTTCGAAGGATGGATTGGGAAATTTTACATACCCATCTACCTTGTTGCACTTTTCTATCTTCTACAGCTCTCATTTGTTGTTTGTGCATTCTTTCTTGCCACCTTCCTTCTTTAGCATCCACATGCATAATGCATGGTTTCCCTTTAACTCTATCCCTTTATCCTTCTCCTATCGTAATTCTACAACTAGATGTCTGCTCGTCCTTCCTTCCTTGGCCCACCTTCCTTCCCACTTTCCTTGGGATGTTACCCATCTGTCTTGTCCTTCTTTCTTCATTTATTACTTTCCTCTCCCGGCTGCTCTTGTTGTCTGTTTTCTGACTTCGTGCTGCCATCTGGCATTAACTTACTACCCCTTCTCGGTCTTGATGTCCTGCCCTCTCTTCTTCCACACCTTTCCATTTCTACCCCCACTCTCCTCAGGTCTGTCCCTTCTCTGCCCCCCCTTCATCTAATTCCTCTCTGTCCTTTCAACTGTCCTTTGTTGTTCCATGGTTGATCTGTTCTGTCCAGCCTGCACCTACCCTTGTCCTTCTTCCCTCCCATCCACATCGACCAAATTCTCTAGATTCTTGTTGTGCCGCTTATATTCTTCGACTACCTGCATCATTTGTTTCATTTCATCTTTCTGATTAAGCTCTTCCCCTCTCGCGTCTAGCTGCTGCTCTCTATTTCGGCATCCCTAGTTCACGAGGAGGTCCGTCGGGGCATTTCCTTTCCTTTTCACATGGGATGATATGGTGTATGCAATCTTCTGTAGTTGTTATCGTAATCATGTTATTACCCAAGCCGTCGTCTAGCTTTTGCTCAGCTTTTCAGTTGCTATTCCTTGCTATAGTTGCTTCATTGTTTCTATTACCAACATTGAGTCGCCTTCTATCTATAGACTTTGGTACCCTTCCCATATTTCTATCTCTAGTCCCCTGTTGAGCACATGGTATTCTGCTTCATTGTTCATGGTGATGCCATAGTCCATTGTGTAGGCCCATTGTATCTTCCCTTCCTCGTCTTTGAATATCCCTCCTATGCCAACCTCCCTTGGGATGCCTTTTGCTGCACCATCAAAGTTTAGCTTGATTAACCCCTGTGACGAGTTCCTATATCGTTCTTCGGCTCCTGCCTTGCCTGCATCATGTTCCTTCCCTATCCTATTTGTATTTTTTACTTTGATTTTCAGTCAGTTCATTATGTGGCTCTTAGTTCCTCCCGTCTTACAGTCGTCCTCTTTCCAGTTTTCCAAAATTATTGTTTCTCTTATGTTTTCCATGGTTTGGTTCCATATTTCCCCTTTGTCGTTTTTATCTTCACTTAATATCACCCCGTTTCGTGCCTTCCAGAGGTTCCACAGGAGAAACCCAATTAATAGATTCCAAGCATGGTTCAGGATTGTGTTGCAGTACGGTTTGTTGCTCCACTTCTCTATTGTTGTTTTTATGCTCCCTGTGTTCCTATCAGTAATCTCGAACAATTGGTGGTAATTTTTCCACAAGTTGTTAATTACACTATAGGAGTTTGCAACATGCTCCATGGTTTCTTCTTAGTTTTGGCACAAAGTGCATCTTGAGGGCCCATGCGTCCCTTTCCTTCTCAATTGGTCCCAAGTTAAGGCGCACCCATGCAGCACTGTCCAGGTAAAAAATGCCACTTTTGGCCAAGTTTTTAACTGCCATATTCTTTTTCGTTTTTTTATGTCTGAGTTTCCAACTCCTCCTGTCTTTATGTGGTAGCCTTTTGAGATAGTAAACATAAGTTTTATGCATTTATCCCATCTTATTATATCTGATCCTTCTTTAATTGCAATTTTCCTAGTTTCCAATTATTTTTGATAAGTTGTCCATTGATCAATTTCTGGTGCTTCGGGCCAGTCGCTTTTCGTCTTCCATTTTCTCCAGTAACTATTCTGTCCCACTACCCAATAGTTTCTTACGGCATCTTCCACTATTTGGGTTGTATACTATTGGATTTCTTGGAGCTGAGGTTCCTGATTGAGGATTCCTCTCTGTTTCCATGCTTCCTGCCAAAAGTCTACTTTGTCCCCCTCTTGGATTTCCTAAAAAATGTGGTCTTTTATCAAGGCTCTATTCAAGCTTGCCAGGTTTCAAATGGCTAATCCTTTCCTTCCTCCTAGTGTTCGGAGTTTTCCCTCCGGAGTCCTTGCTATCTCATATTTCTTTTCCAATAGCAGTTTCCATAGGTCGTTCCCTCCTTGAATCCATCTCCACCATAATCTGGCCCCGATGACTTGGTTTAATATGTAGGGTCTCTTAGTCCTAGGCCCCCCTCTATGACATATTTTCTTAACCATGTCCATGAAAGTAAAACCACTTTTTTGTTTTGTTTGACCCTTGGCACATAAAGTTTTTGAATATTTGCACCATTTTCTGGCATAAGGTTTTAGGTATCACTTGACTAGCCATTTGATATACTGGCATAGCTTGAAGGACAGATTTCAATAGTATAAGATGGCTCGGGGTGTTAAGTGTTCTGAACGTCCAATTGTCCATTCTTTTTTGAATTTTCCTCAGCAATCCTTTCCAATTCTTAATTCTGTTTTGCTGATCACTCAGTTGGACTCCTAGGTATTTAGTTGGAAATTGTCCAATTTTGAACCCCATTATTCTTGCTAGGAAGGCTTGGCCCCTCCTGGGTGTGTTGAAGAAGAATATTTATGTTTTCTCCTTATTTACCTCTGTTCCTGATGCTTTTGTGAATTATGTAAGGATTTCCCCTAGTTTTTTTGCTTCCTTGAGATTTGCTTGACTATACATCATTAGATCATCCACGAATTGTTGATGTGTAATGGTTAATTCTCCCCCCCATAATCTCAGCCCTTTGAATTCCCCTTTTCTTACCCTTGCATTGACTAGTTTCCCTAAAACATCCACTGCTAAAATAAACAGGAACGGTGAAAGTGGATCTCCCTGTCTTAGGCTATGGGTTGGTTTAAATGTGTTTGTTGGGGTTCTATTGAGTAGGATTGACATGCTTGGCATGGATATCATTGACATTATCCATGCTATCCATCTATCATCAAATCCATAGGCTTGTAGGATTCTTTGAAGATATTGCTAGCTTAGTTTATCATAGGCTTTTGCTAAGTCAAGTTTAATCAACATTCCATTAATTCCTGTCTTCTTTAAGGAATGAATCAGCTCTTGAGTGATGACTATCCCATCCACTATCTATCCCCTTTTCACAAACCTTGTTTGTTCTTTTGCTATCAAATCTGAGAGTAGAGGTTGTAATCTTTTTACCATTATAGTAGCTAGGATTTTATAGATTACATTACAAAGAGCTATTGGTCTGAAGCTGTGAGGTTCTTCAGCCTATTCTACCTTTGGTATTAATTCCAGAAAGGTTGCATTCCAGTCTAGATGCATTCTTTTATTGCATATTGATTCTTCTACTGCGCTAACTATATCTTTTTTCATAAAGCTCCATGTTGCTTGAAAGAACTCTGTTGTAAATCCATCCGGGTTGGGAGATTTATTTTTTTCCATTGTCTTTACTACTTCCTCTACCTCTTTCTCGATGATTACCCTTAGTAGAGCCATGTTTTGTTCCCTATTTACCTTTTTTGGTACGTATTGACTTATCTTTACTATCTCCTCTTCTCTATTACTTTGTGGCTTTGTTAGTATGCCCTTGAAATGCTGGATTAGGAGAGTTTCCAGTTCCTCTTTCTGGGTTACCCTAATACCTTGTTTGTTTTTTAGGGAGAAAATTCTATTTTTCTACCTATGTTGTTGCATCACTCTGTGGAATAATTTTGTGTTCCTTTCCCCCTCTTTTAACCACTGTACTCTTGACTTTTGTCTCCATAGGATTTCCTCATGTTTTCTTCTTTCCTCTAATCTAATTAGCACTCCTCCTTCTTCCTGCGCCAACTCCTTTGTTCTCCCTTCTTCTATTATTTTATGTTGTATCCTTTTCATTACTATTTGGAGTTGTTCCTAGTCTTTATGTATGTTGCCAAATTCTTCTTTGTTCCAAGTCTTAATTTTGCTTTTTAACTCCTTGAGTTTCAGTTGGAGCGTGTGCATCTTATTCTTGCCTTGTATTTCCTCCTCGGTGTTCTGCCACCAGTTTTCCATATTTTCTATGAGGGTTTGGTCTCTTAGCCAAAAGGCTTCAAACCTGAAAGGTTGTGCTGGATTTGATTATTCATAGCAATTTCAAGTTTTATTGGCCAGTGGTCTGATCCTTGGCATGGTAAGATAGTTGCTTCATAGAATATATGTTTCCCATGAAAGTGTTCTGTTACTAAGAACCTTCCCAATCTGGAGGCTATCTGTCTGCTACCTCCTCTTCTATTATTCCAGGTGTTTCTCCATTGATATTGTTTATATCAATCAATTGTGGAGCTGTCTGGGTTTCCCTAAATCTCTCCATATCTGCATCCTCCCATTGTAGTCCGCCTTTCTTTTTCGTTGTGGTTGTGATCATATTAAAATCTCCTACTATCACCCACAATTTTTCAATGTGCAGGTTACCCAGTCGTAGCGGCTATGTTAGGAAGGCCTCTCTCTCTATCAGTATGTGAGGCCCATACACCGTTGATACAAGGAACCATTCTTTATGTTCTATCATTCTAAATCTCCCTGAGAGAATCATTTTCATTCCTATCCATAAATCCACCATGACTTCTGCTGGGTTCCACAAAATTCCAATACCCCCTGCACTCCCTTTTGAATCCAATGTCATGCTTTCATAAGAGGGCTTGATTTTTTTAGAATTTCCTCCATCCCCCCCACCCCCCGCCCCTTATTTTTGTTTCTTGAAGCAACATAATTTGGGGTTTTTCTTTTTTGATCCTCTCTCCCGGGTGCCTTTGCTTACCCTTGCTGTTAAGCCCTCTTATATTCCATGATGTAATAATCATTGGGGATGTTGGGTTGTTTGTTGGAAGACCACTAAAAGTGGCACTACTCTTCCTGTATTGACTAACATTTCTCCCATTACTTGAATTGATTCCTGTAGGTTCTTTCTTCCTCATTTTTACCCCCTTCCCCTTTACTTTGATGTTCCTGGCTATTGTCATGTTGTGTTCCTAATTGCTCATTCATCTTTGTAGTTCCATGCTCCCATTTTTCTTTGTAAATTTGGAATATTTCTTTGTATAATTTTTTATCCTCTTCTGGGATAAACCTCTTATCTAGGTTTCGCCACTTATCCAGTAGGTTTCTCAGAATTTCCTCTTCTATTGTTGGTTCGTCCCCTTTATTTATGTCTATTTCCATTACTTCATTCTTCTGGTTTTCCTCCTTTTCTTTTCTTCCCTTTTTCTTTGTTTCTCCTTTAGTTTTCTGATTGTTGTTGTTGGCATCCTAATTTATTCTACCTTTGTAATCTAGTTCCTCTTGGTAGTCCATACCTCAATTTTCTTCATCTTCTTCTTCTGTCTACAATATTTCGAACCTATTTGTCTCTTTTACTTTGGTTTGTTGTTCTTTTCTACCTTCTTTCAGGGTTTCCTTGGTAGGACATTTCTTGGTTTTGATTTCTTGAAATCTCTCATTGTCTTAGGTGTTTTTCCACTGTTGCTTAGTCTTTCTTTCCTCTTCCTCTACATTGAAGGGGCATTCCTTGAATAGGTGTCCATATTCATGACATTTTCTGCATCTAAAAGGTATGTGTTCGTAGTCCAAGGCCTGCTGCCAGACCTCTTCATGATATTCTAGTTCGACTACACCTTGTATAGGGTTTGCAATGTTCATATAAACACATATTCTTGCATATGAGGTATATCTTCCTCTTTTAGTTGATTATGCTATCTTTACAAAGCTACCTATGGTATTCCCTATTCCTTCCAGTATCTCTGGGTCCGAGAAATCTATAGGTAGTCCAAACAGTCTGACCCATATAGGTGCTGCTAGGAATTTCTCCTTATTCAAATTATAGCATTCCTCCCAATACCTCATAAATAAACCTGCATTGCTATGGAAATATGGGCCATTTTCAAAAACTTTTTCTTTGTCTTACAGGTTTGAGAAGATTACCGTAAAGAATCCTCGTGTGCCTAGCTTCAGTTTAATGTGGCCACGTGGCTGCCATTTCTGCTGGATCCATTTTGTCAGTTCTTTCTCTGAGGACCAGACACCGATGAGCTTGATATCATTGCATGGTATTTCATGTAACTTCTGTACCTTCCAAGTTTGTTCATTGGAATAACAAACCTCAGTTTCTCCGCTGCACAAGGCAGACATTTTCCTTTACTTCCTACTTGCCAGCATGCTCCCAGGACTGGTCCTGGTGTCCTTTGTTCCACCTATGATTTGTTGTTGCTTGTTCCTTCCCCGATTGTTGTGTCTTGGTAGGAGGGGATCTCTCCCCTCCTAGTCTCCTCTACCATTTCTGAGTTGCCTTTCCTCTTCTTTTTGTGCTTGTTCACTTGTTTTCGAGGTGTTCCACACCGCCTACCTCATGGCCACAAGGTCATTAGGGTTGCAGATCGCCAAGAATCCCTCATTGGTTTTTTACTATTTCATGAATTTTGGTAACTTATTTTTATTGAGTGTTCAAAGTTGTCATTTTCAAAGAATGTATTGCAATTTGCTTGATTAAATTTGTATCTTCTTACTATCAATCTATTCTATTATGATACCTCAAATGTACATGCAAATTGTTGTGGTTGGAATCTTACCAACTCATGTCCATCGAAGGCTTTCAAGTTGTGAAAGAATACTTAGATGAGTTGAATTTGAACTTTGTGTATTGGCTTATAGTAGTTGCTTGCCTAGTTCAATGAATCCAAATAATTGTTTCGAAATACTTATCTTCATTGTGCAATGTCATCAATGTATGATTGCTTAACCATGTCCTTTTTTTTAATAGGACTGGACTGACATATGTTCCTGGCCTTGTAATAATAAACTGAAAACCTGGATGTAAGCTACATAAAGAAAAATTAGATAAGTATTCTAAATACTTGTTAATCTATTGAAGAACACCCAACGGGTATGTAGAGTAATGTTATCTTAGTAGATAACGTTATGTTCATTTTTCTGAACAAGATGTATTGTAAATGTTTATGGATGAGGTTTATTCATGTGTCTTCAACCTTGACTTGTAGCATGTGGGAAAACAAATGCAATCTTTGGAATGTTTCTTCATTCTATTAATGGACTGGTAGTTATAGCAGTTTCTTCAATTGAGGCTGATCTTCGAGGCCACATTTTTCATATTACAATTGTGCAGGTTGAGTCTTTTTTTGTCTTTGATTTGATGATGTCCATGTTTTCACTCATTTCTCACTTATATTTGTTGAAACTTATATCAAAAGAATTTTGTTGAGAGTTTTCTTTGAAGTGAATTTGATAAATTGCAAAGGAAATGACCCTGTACATCTTCCCCGTCTTTCTTGGCACAAGTTATAGCATGCCATGGACAATATATCACATAGACTAAGGCATTTGTATCTTGTGGAAATTTTGTATCTTTTAAGTTTGTCTTGATGAAGACATGCAAAGCTAGATGAATCACAAAACCTTTCGGATGACAATTTTATTCATAGATTTTAAACCTTGACTTATGGCATGTGGAAAAATGAATGCAATCTTTGGAATGGTTCTTAGTTTTCTTAATGGACTGGAAATTATGCCAGTGGCTTCAATTTCAGTTGATCTTCGAGGCTGCATTTTACATATTGCAATTGTGCAAATGTACTATTTTTCTTGTCTTTGATATGATGATTTCCTCGTTTTCTCTCTTTTCTCACTTCTATTTGCTGAAGCTTATATCAAAATAATTTTGTTGAGAGTGGATTTGATAAATTGCAGTGATGTCAACAAAGATGCTTGTGGAGACACTATTTGCTCCTTGAAAAGTAAGCTACACATAAGTTTTGAATGACTTATCAAAAATAGGGAACAAAAAGATAGAATAACAAGACTGAAGTGAAAGAAAATAGGACTTATGGACTCATTGCACCTTTGTTGTGTTCAATATGTAGAGATATTCTATGATATATTACTAAAATCTAACTTTCCAGTACACCCTATCCTATAGTATGATTATTTCAACCATCAAGAGCTTCAGAAATTACCATGCCACATGGAAAAGCAACCGTGACTCCAATAAATTCAATTTGCATAGCAACTGTGACCAGTGAGAGTTTACCTAAACTGATTAGTAGGGAAATACTGTTGTCTTGACCCAAACTGCAAAACTTCCCTTTCTGCATCGACAACTACTTTCTTTTTTTCTTGATGAGAATTAGAAACATTCCACTTGTGAAACATTGCAACAAAGACATGGATAAATTGAGTGAGAGAACTACCATTGGGTAGTCTATGGCAGTAAATTCTCATACCACGCAAGAAGAGAAAGAAAGATATTTCCATGGTCACGTCGGGAATACCAAATCCTAGACCCGATCCGACATTGTCCTGAATATGCATGAGTATAGTGACTCCTATAAGACTACCAATGCATATACCATAATTCCAATAGTTAAATAATCAACTCTTATGCTACTTCTCTACTCAGTCATCCTCTTCAAACTGATTTGCACCAAATTATTCTAAAGAGGGTTTGTGGCCACCTTGCCCCAGAGAAACCAATTATATTGAGAAGAAGAAAATCCCAATTTGATTCAAACTCCTAAAATAGGGTCATAAAGTGAGAAAAGTTAATTGTTATAACAACCCATTGTGTGCACTGTTTCTTACTCAGTCTCCATTCACAAGGTTAAAGTAGAATTAAAAAATTATTTTCAAACCATGTTGTCCTTTTAAAGAGGGTTTTAGTTCACCCATAATATATATATCAAATTGTTCTTGTATCCATTAAAAGTTTCACAAACTATATTCATTATCACATACCCATGTTAACTAAGTTGGAAGGTTTGGAATCCTTGATAATATTAATGAGGACAAAAATTTGGAAACTCTAGAACTAAGATTGATATGTAGAGACAGTTTAAATAAATGGGAACATTACATCCCGAGAATTGATTTGGACTAATATGAATCTATCCTAGTATATGAATATATCACAACCCAGTTACAAAGTATTTAAATAACTTGTTAATTTTAATGGGGACAATAGATTTGAAACACCATAATAAGATTGGTTTTCCCCTCCATTACCACATTATGATTCTAAGTCTATTTTGTATCTTGTGTGTGACTTTTCAGTTCCATTTCACCTTCTATCCTTGAATTTTCACTCAACAAAATGAATTGTCTCTTACATACCTTTTATAGAAACGTTGTTGTAGGTTGTTCTTCCCCTTTCCCTCATCTCGTCCCTCCCATTTCCTTCGTATGACCTACCTACACTATTAGTTTCATCGACTCTCTGTTACTTTAGTTGGTTGCAATCCATCCATCCATCGTTCCATCCATCCATTCATCCATCTGAGGTAGGAACTCATGTTCTGTATCAATAAGTGATTTTCAGGGTCGAGGTAGAGTTCTGTAGAGTTTGAGGTCGAGGTAGAGGGCGACTCTTGTTCCATAGCATGTGATTAATAGCTCCCTTGGCATTTATGTAGTTGGTTGTTTATTTCTGTGTTCAAGGACCTATGGGATTTTCCATAATTACCGTGATCTGCCGCTCTGCCCTTCTTCCTCAGTCTTCAACCATTTGAACGTAATTCTCAGAACCATGGCAACAATGGAATTTGTCAACTTACCTAGCAGATGGAATTGATGGCCATGAGCTTGCTGAACATTAAGGTAAAATGAGTTTTTTTGGGCACCTGGGGAAAACTTTATGGCTATTTTCACTATAAGTGAAATTCTCTTTGTTTTATCTTGCTTTCATCATTTTGATTGAATCTAATCGAAATGAAATCATGAGAATTCTTTAAGCTTGCAAAATACTTCTTCCTGGAAGCAGTGAGTTATGGCTCTCAATCTGATGAGTTCATAGTTGTAGGACCATCAACTTGTCCCTACAATGGATTTCTTCCAATTTAGTTAACAAATAAAATGGTGTATTTAGGAGCAATCCATACCAAAAAATATCTTAGACAACTACGCCCCTCCATTACCATATTACAATTTTGAGTCTCTTTTCTATCCTGTGTGTGAACTTTGAAGTTCCATTGCACCTTCTATCCTTAATTTGAAGTCAACCAACATTAATTGCCTCTCTCAAGTCTCTTATAATGCTAGATTAAGTTGTTTACATTTTCGATATGTGCCTTGATATATTTCAAGTTTTTTATAGCTGCTAGATTTTTTGATTTCCACATAGATTCCTTTATCATATTCAGTGATATCCTTGTAGATCCTAAGAAAAAGAAAAGTAAAGTGTCTACATAATCATGTTTATGAACTATCATCGCATAATTTTGTAATAGATGAATCAGGTGGCGAATTTGACAGTAAACCTCCTAGAGGTCAATGATCTTTACTCTGAATTTCATTCTCGAGCAGTAACGCTTTCTGGCCCAAGCTGGAGGACCTTCATCAATGGAATTTTTTCCACTTGAACTGAAAATTGTTATATTCATTTGTGTTCTATGGGACTTTTTGTTGTAAAAATTGATACATCAAAAGATCTGGATTATTCTCTAAAACAGGGACTATGGTTTTGGAGTAGTGAGGATCTCTTCATGACTCTATGGTTCCGAGGTTTTGGTGCTAATTCCATAGGGGTATCCAAAATGTCACTGTGGATCAGGGTACATAATACCCCTCTACATATTTGGCATCATAAAGTTTTAGAAGGGATCAACAATTCTTTAGAGAAGTTTCTAAAGGTGGATTCAGATAGAGTCACAAAAGGAATTTTCACTTTTGCCAATAAATAAGTAGAGGTAGACCTTAGTAAATGTTTACCCGATCATATTATCTTGCTTCATAATAATATTTAGTGGTTCCTTCATTTAGACGTTGAAAAGTTGACATTTAGATGTTGTATTTGTCTTCAAATTGGATACTTACAAAATAAGTGTCCTTGGGCAAAGAAAGAGCCCAAAAGGAAAAAGAGATAGGCCCAAAAGCCAAAGGGTTGGAAATTATTAGATCAAAAAGTTTCTAAAGTAGAGGAGGAAGAAAATATAGAAAATATTGTAAAACAAAATTTCCAAGAAGTTTTAGTGTAAAAGGGGGTTTAGCAAGTAGGAACTATGGTTACAAGTTCGACCAAATGAGAAGACTCCCCGTGAAAGAGAGGTGAGTGGTACAAAAAGAATTCATGGATGAGAGAGTTCAAACTCTGATAAAGAAATTTATGTAAATGTGGAAGAAAATCAAATGGATATTATAATTACCACTCCCAATTATGGTGGTTGGGGCAAAATGAAGAAAAAAAGGGGCATAAAAGGGTAGCTTAGTGTTTTCATACTAAGCTCCCAATTGGGTTTTCTCTTTTTCTTAATTTTTTTATTTTTGTTTTATTGTGCACAAGGCAATGACTGGTCATCTTCAAAATGTAATTTTGTTCTTTTGATCTAAATTGTGATTTTTCTTGCCGAAAAAAATAAGAAACATTTATGTTTAAAAAATATGGAACACGATTATTCACCATAGATATTTACCTCCACTTCATTATGGAGATTCTTAATTTGTAAAGAGATTTTAATTTGTAAATAGTCTTTGTTATAATATAATGGACCAACACCAAGGCTTATGAAAACCATACCCAAAAAACCATAATTCATTTCATGTATCATTTGTTTACAATTAATCAATTTAATTAATAAGACAAAGAAAACATAATTACTTTGAAAATAAATCACAGCCTTTGATTTATATATACAACTTAAAATATTTTAGAATAGTTTATAAAAATTAAAATTTTACCCTATTAATTATTAATAACTAATTTCAAATTTCAAATACCTTATTTCACCATAAACACAATTATCAACCTAATTTTAATATTCTACTAAAACTAAATGTAAAAATAAATAGAGACATTTATACACACTTTTTTAAACTAAGAAGTATATCAGTCTCAAAAACGTACATTTCTGAAAAACCAATTTAATACTTAATGCTCCCATGCAAAGCCATTAAAATCCGTTTAAAAATATTTTTCTCTCCGAAGTTAACATGATTGATGTGTTGAATCATATTGATGATATATAAATAATATTCTCTTACGAATATAATGCTTTTTGCTATGGGTTTTGTTCTTAGTAGAGCCCAAGATAATGGGTTTGATGATGAAAAATATAAAAATAATAAAACCATTTAATACAAACAAGTGAGAACATTTAAATATAGATTCAGAGTGGGTTGTAAAATTTCGATTTTTAAAATTATTTTGTTGTTTTTGTATATCATATTAGCATATTCGGAAGGATGACGATTACATGGTGTTATTATTAAGATAATATAAATTAAAAAATTAATTAATGTTTTTTAAATATATATTTTTAATTAAAATTATAAAATAATTTTTAAGTTTTATTATTATTATTGAGAAGTATCAAAATTTAAGCTCACAGCGGGTGTAATATTAAATTAAAAATATATAATTTTAAAATTATTATGGTTGGCTTTTATATAACATATTATCAATTTTTGGGAGGAGGAAATGGAGGTATATTAAAATAATGTAAATTAGAATAAATTATTTTAATTAAAATTAAAGAAAATTTATTAATTTATTTAAAATTAAGTTGAATTTAAATTGAAATTAATTTGAATGGAAAATTGATTTCTTATTATTTTTTATAAATAACTTAAATAATAAATTTATTTAAATTATATGACTATATATATATATAAATATAAAATAATTTTGATTTTTTTTAAATAATTATTAATATAATAAAATAAATAATATATTTTTTTTAAATTATTATAAATTTATACAATTTGTTCTTTTAAAATTAAAATAAACTATTAATTTGTATAATTAAAAAACTATTTCATTACCATTATCCAAACCAAGTGGATTATCAATCTAACAACCATTAACCATATTACACAAAAAATAACATATAAAAAAAAATTGTTTATCAATATCCATTAATTTCAAACATGAAACCAAACCTTAACTCATAAATACATATCTCTGGTATATACGTTTATTCGCCACGTAAGTGGGTACAAATCCATGGCAAATCTCATTAATAAATTTTGGCATTATTACCACAGTGGGCTTTGCCATACTGCGAGGGTTCGTGCAATCCTTCATGAGGCAAAGGGACTGCGTCCAACCGTGGAATTCATTGCAGTCTGTACATGAATTCATACAATTTAATTTCTGATGTTAATGCGGTTGGCAGCTGTCCCACCTCTTGCTCTGGCTGTGACAGGGGTTGTGCGTCTAGTCAGTTGATCTCGTTAATGCCATTTGATGGTCATGATGGCTCCGAGACTATCCATCTACCCAACACCCTATTTTTCGCTGGTATGCCGCTCATTTGCGTTTCATGGTGGAGGGTTTTGATGCTCTGCTACCCGTCTGTTCCTGGTTTCTCTGCGGGTTCCTTAACTCGGCCTCCAAGCCTTATGGCTCTATCAGTTCAGCTGCCGCGGGGAGGTAGTTATGAACCCGTGTTGTCTGTGAAACCAATTTCTTTCTTAGATCATACTCTATTTGTTTCGAGACCTATTTTAGAGCTTGGGGTTAATGCATTCCTTCGCTAGTCAGGTTGGGCACTCAGCACTTCAGGCGCTATGAGAAATGGTGGTTATCCTCCACAGCATGAATGAGGTAAGTTTTTCTCTTAAGCTGAAAGTATCTCAAGTCATTTATGTTTCCTCCTACCTTAAGCTTTTCTAACCCTAAAGTGGATATGTTACGCAACTGGAAGATTCCCGGATGCAGCTTGTAAAACTCAAGTAAGGGTTTGTTCCTATATCTCGTAACTATGTTGCCGAGATAATTCAGGTCCTTCACCCCTTTAATAACGTTTGCCCATGGTTTGCAGGTATGTCATTATTTGAATAGAAAGGTTGTGAGGTTAATACAATGGGTCTTTGATGGTGAAGTTTGCCAACAACGCTACAACTGGTACAGGTTGGAACTCAGTTTCTTGGCTTCTATCGGTTGATTTGATGTGGTCTAGGGAATTCACACATTTGCAAGTATATACAATGCAATGTTAATTGTGTTGCAACGTAAGTATTTTGTAGCAAAAGATATTGTTAGACCACAGGCTGTAATGCCAGTTTTTGGATGTAATTAATTCTTTTTTTTCTTTTCTTTGGACTATAACTATTTCAGAGAGACAAAGAAAGGTCTCTTAGCTCTTAATTTAACTGTTCAACAAAACTTTGTTACATATTAAGTTATGAACTCCTCGCTTCTATGATCTATTTTCACAGTTATATATATACATAGAACCGTTTCGTTTTGGTATTTGTGTGTTGAGTGAACATTATATGTTTTTCATAGCTTGCTTATAATATATGTTTTCAACTTGAACTTGTTTAGTTACAATGATTTTGATTGTCATACCTCTTCGAGAGGATTTCACTGTTGAGAATGATTTTGCCTTCATTTTAGTAGTGCTCTCATATATTGGTACTTCCTGGTTGAAAACAGAAGCTCCCTTAGTTTTGAGTAAACTTACGTCAATTATTTTGAGGGTTTAGTCTATTCGTATAAGACTGCTTCTTTTGCCCCTCTATAGCTAGCAGAGAAGATAG
This sequence comes from Pinus taeda, assembly GCA_000404065.3. Classification (NCBI taxonomy): domain Eukaryota; kingdom Viridiplantae; phylum Streptophyta; class Pinopsida; order Pinales; family Pinaceae; genus Pinus; species Pinus taeda. Next base: position 487,393 of record APFE030820906.1, on the reverse strand, counting down.
ATATGTTAATGTGAATACCTACTTTTAGTTAATGTTGACATGAGAAAGAATATGCATATATTTTTTATTGATCCAGGTTTAATAGATATGAACTTGCATTATGGGTTTATCTACTATTGTATGTAAAAATCTTGATAGGGAATGTAGAGTACGAGACATTTCAAACTTGCTATATGTAGACATTTCTGATTACTAAATTCGTAATTCCTTCTGCATATTACTGTTTGTATTATTGTATCAATACCACAAAATATGGTTGTCTATTAATGCATCTTTGTCAATATATATGATTTTTTACTATTGCATCTTAACATCTTTTAATATGACTATTTTGCCAATGTATCTTTATCAATCAAGATGACTACTTGGCTAATGAATATTTATCACTAAATATAGCTATTTAATCCTACTCCTAAATAATTTATCACTATACAATACCTTCCTGTAAATATAGACCAGAATACTTATATGTTCCAAATTTATAAATGGTTCACCCAACTTTGTCTAGAAAGTCTCTCCTCCCAGCCTCGAGCTTGGCGATTACATCTAGGCTCTCCCCCGAGCACTCTCTCTATTTTATTCCTCAATTTTATCCTGTTACAGAAAGTGCCTTGGGCCTTAGGACTCCACGGTCCAGCCTCAAGTCTTGCACTCAAATGACTGATAATAAGTAATTTCCCACTGGTTTCTCCTTTCTCCCAGCTCAAGGATAGTTTCTCTTTTCCCCCTTCTTTCCCTTTTCAGGGTAGAGGTGTAATTGTTTCTTTATTAACTGTTTCTTTTAATTAAGACAGATAGTTATATTATATTAACATTTCCAAATTCCTAATTAACCAAATTAGGTAATCATTGTTATCTGGCTTTCCAGCCTCAGTCAATAACTTGATGTAAAAAACAAATGCAGTAAATCATAAAATTAGTGTAATAACCATAGTAAAATATTTTCTGGAGCCTGGGGTGTTACATCTTCCCCCCCATTTGAGGAATACCATCCTCGATGTTCTCTGCTCTCCCTTATTTTTTTTGACTTAAGAGAATAACGCTAGATACACTTCCTGCATAAATCCCTCTTCTTCCCAGGTGGCCTCATTCGGGCCAAAGCTCTTCCACTGCACTTTAACTTGGGTGATGGTTCGCTTTCACAAGGTGGTTTCTCTTCGATCAAGAATATGAAGAGGTTTTGCCAGACTCCTTCCGGTTCGACCTGGAAATACATAGTTCACAGTCACAATTCTCTTAAACAAATAAAAATAAACAATATATATTCTCTTAGATCCTTACCTAAATATTTTCCCAATTTATTATATGTTTTTTTATTATATGTTGTGGGTTGTACACATATTTTTTTTTAATAATGAAATGTGAAAAACATTGTGGACCCGAATGTGGCTTGGTAATGCAAGTTTATAGGCTACCGGTCCAATTTATTCCAAGACTTGAAAAGGTCCATAGTACTGGGGTGCTAGCTTAGCACAACCCTTCCACTGTAAGGAGATTTTTCGGGGCTCAACTCATAGATACACATGATCTCCTGGTTGAAATTCTTTGTATGTCCTCTTTTTATCTGCATACTTTTTCATCCTATCTTGGGTAACCCTTAGATTTTGTCTAACCTTCTTAATAGTTTCCTCCGTCTCTGCTAGCATGTCTAGACCCAGTGCTACCTTATTAATAGGGTTATCCCAGTCCACGGGTACTCTACACTTTCTTCCATATAACACCTCAAAAGGGCTCATGCCCAGTGATTCATAATGTCCATTGTTGTATGCAAATTCCACAAGGTGGAGGTAATCCTCCCACTTATGTGGGTGTTGCATTACAAACATGTGTAACATGTATTCCAACACTTGATTCGCCCGTTTGGTTTGTCCATCCATTTGGGAATGGTAAGTTGTACTAAACTGGAACTGGGTGCCCAATCCTGAAAAGAGGGGTTTCTAGAATGTAGAAGTAAATTTCACATCCTGGTCTGAAATTACCACCTTAGGTATTCCATGCAGGCGGAAAATTTCCCTCATAAATATGTATGCAATTTCCTTCATTTTGCAAGTGTACTTCACAAGTATGAAGTGTGGAGTTTTACTCAATTTATCAACTCCAACCATGATTGAATCATGTTGCTTCCTAGTGCGGGGAAGACTAGTGATAAAGTCCAATGATATGGTCTCCCATTTCCACTTTGGAATGGGCAGTGGTTGCAACAAAACAACGAGATGTTGATTTTCTACCGTCACTAATTGACACTCGAAACATTTGGACAAGTATTCTGCAATGTCCTTTCTTAATCCGGGCCAAAAATACCCTTTTTTGATGGTTGTTAAAAGTTTCTAGTAGCCTGGGTGGCCTGCACATAGTTTTCTATGAAACTCATCTGTTATTAATTGTTTAACAGAGCCGTGATTAGGAATATAAATTCTGTTTTTAAAAGTAAGGAAGTTATCAAGATTTATTTCGAAATCTGATTTTTCTTCTTTTAATAGAGCCTCCTTTGTTTGCTGCCAAAGAAAAGTGTATTCGGGGTCCTTCAACGATGCCTCCTTTATAATTTCCGCAATGTTGGAATGTGCTTGGCTAATCTAAACTTCATAAATACAATGTACTTTCCTACTCAATGCATCAGCCACTCAGTTCTCCTTCCCCTTAAGTTGTTTCATCTCAAAATCGAACTCACTTAAGAATGTCTGTTGAGCATTTAGACATAATTGGTTGAATAAGTTAGTAAGGCTACTATGATTTGTTAGTAGCATAAATTTCTTCCCCAACAAGTAATGTCACCACATTTTAAGTGCATGTACTACCGTTGTTAACTCAAGGTCATAGGAAGAATATCGTTGTTCATAATCTTTTAATTTTCATGACTCATAAGGAATAACTTTTCCTTCTTGTGTCAGCACTCCTCCAACACCCTCTTTACTTGCATCAGTGCAAACAACAAAGGATTTTTCTAGATATGCTACCTTTAACACGGGTGCAGTGGTAATTAGGTGCTTTAATTTCTCGAAAATTTGTTGACACTCTGTTGTCCATTGAACGATGCACCTTTTTTCTGTAAGGAGGTCATAGAAAAGGAAATTTTTGAAAACCCTTCAATGAAACGGCTGTAGTACTTGGCCAATCCCAGGAAGGATATGATATCAGCGACATTCCTTAGGGAAGTCCATTCCATGATGGTTTTGATATTTTCTCGGTCAACCGCTATTCCTTCTGTTGATATAGTGTGACCCAATTATTTGATCTGATCTTTGAAGAAGTCGCATTTGATAAATTTGGCATCTAACTGCTTCTCCCGTAATGTCTGCAATACAATTCTCAATTATTCTTTGTGTTCTTCATGATATTTTCAGTATATCAAAATATCGTCAATAAAGATTAATACAAAGTTATCAAGATAAGGTTGGAAAATACAATGCATCAAACTCATGAAGGTAGCTAGGGCATTCGTAAGGCCAATGGGCAGCACTACGAACTCATAATGACCATAACGGGTTCGGAATGCAGTTTTGTAAATGTCTTCTTCTTTTACTCATATTTGATGATAACCTAACCTTAAATCGATTTTTGAAAATACTTTGGATCCTTGCACTTGATCGAACAGATCATCAATGTGTGGCAATGGATACTTATTCTTGTTAGTCAGCTTATTTAATTGACGATAATCGATACACAGTCTCAACGTTCCATCCTTCTTCCTTACAAATAGTACGGGGGCTCGCCAAGGGGACACACTGGGGTGAATGCACTTCTTATCCAAAAGTTCCTCAAGTTGCATCTTGAGTTTTGTCAACTCAGGTATATTCATACGGTAAGGGGTCTTGGATACCAAGGCTACCCCTGAAATCAATTCAATGGTGAAATCAATATCCTGCTTGGGTGGAAATCCCGAAATGGATTCAGTAAATACATCGGCAAATTACTGAATGACAGGAATATTATCTAAATAGGTCATTTTATTACTGGTGTTGGTAAAGCCCACTTGAACAACATAAATTTGACAACCCTTTCTAATAAATTTTCCTAATTGACTAGCATTGATAGGGCGTAGCTTTGTACTGGTCTTGATTCCTTGTAATTTCCTTCTTTGTCCTAATTTTGAAAGAAAACTGATAGTTTTCTATTTGCAATCAACTAGCGACCAACATATTTCCAACCAGTCCATTCTGATTAAAATATCGTATGAACCCAAAGGAAGAATGTTAAGTTTCACGTGAATGGGTTGTCCTGAGATCACTATGGGACATTGTTCTGTTTTGGCGACTACCTTTCTTTTAGCCCCTATGGCTAGTTGTACTAGCCATGGTTTTGGGAATTTACAACTTTTTAATTGACACTTCTCTACCACTTCAGGACTAACATATCTTAAGCTAGGTCCAAGATCAAATAAAATGGAAACATGTTGCTTAGCAACCATACCTTCACATTAAATCATGGTGGGTTGATATTTTGCTTGATGATCATCTAGGGCAACATTAATTCTAGACATGCTCCTCGCTATATCTCTGACTGTGGTTGCTTCCTGCATGTTTTCCAGCTGTTATAATCTTGCTTTATGTGGGAAATTTTTGTAATAATGTGGTTCTTTGCATCCCCATCATTGTAACGGGGGTTTTTATGGTTGATCATTACTAATTTTATTAGTTCCTTTTGATTCTCTATGTTCATAATAGACAGTCTTTGGTGGATTTCTTGGTGGGAATTTACTGAAAGGTTTTTGCTGTAGATTTCTACTATTAATAAATTTTGAATGTTTGTTTGAAACCAGACTTCTTCATTTTTTGTTCAACCCTCCTTTAACTCCCTCATTTTTTTGTTTTCTTTGTTGATAACAAAGATGTGCTTTCCATACTGCATTGTCCATTGTTTTGGGGTAGTCAAACTCAAGTGTTTCCTTCATGAAATTGGGTAGACTACTGATGAAACAATGGATCTTAGCTTTTTCTTCTTTCATATATGGAACATAGCGCAACAAGGATGTAAACCTGGCCACATATTTGTCCATAGTTAAGGTCTCCAACCTTAACTCATGGAATTCTTTGGTTTTTTTTGTCATAGTATCATTTAGTTAAATACTGTCTTTAAAATACTTTTGGAATTCATTCCAAGTAACCCACACCTCATCAATATTTCTTACCGATTTAATTTCTTCCGACCAAAGATTAGCCTTTCCTCTTAGTTGATACACTGCCAATCGGGCTTTCAGTTTATCGGTGTATTCGTAAATATGAAAATATTTTCTCATATCAATGAGCTAAGCTTTCGCTGCCTCCTCGGATTCACCTGCAAAAAGTGAGGGTTTAATCTTTTTAAATTCTCCCTGTAATTCAGATTTTTGTTTCTTTGTCTTGTGCTGGTCAGAAACATTTTCTGAGCCCCTTTCTTCATCTTCTCCATATTTTTCGGCCGATTCTGCATTTTCCTCTTCACGCTGAGCAGTTGGGGTCTTTTCGATAACTTCAACACTGTGGTTTGGGTGTCATTGGTTCTTCCGATTGGATATACTTCCTAAGATCTTCTCCTGTTCTAGATGGAGTCTTTCATTGCTAGTTATTAAATTGGTCATCTCTGCACGAAGCTTTTGCATGGTTTCAAGTAAGACTGTGTTAGCTTAACGAGACTCCCCGTCCAGTTGAATCCAAATATCAGGATTAACATTCACATAGTTTGTTCCAGGGTAATTGGATGGTCCTGGGCTCCTCTGCATCTTGCCCCTTTTGAGTGGAGGTGATCCTTTTCATTCTCTCTCTTTCTCTGTGTTCATATACAAATCCACTTAGTTAAATTATAGAAATTACCTTCATTGTTTATATGTAAAATTTTATTTTATTTATTTCCCCAAGAGTCTCAGTATTCAAATCTGAGCTATGATACCATTTGTAACAACCATAAACCATATTACACAACAAGTAACATATAAAAAAAATTGTTTATTGATATCCATTAATTGGAAACATGAAACCAAACCTTAACCCATAAATACGAATCTCTGGTATATAGGTTTATTCGCCACGTAAGTGGGTACAAATCCACAACAAATCTGATTAATAAATTTTGGCATTACTACCACAGTGGGCTCTGCTATACCTCGAGGGTTCATGTGATCCTTCACGAGGCAAAGGGACTGCAACCCACCTTGGAATTCATTCTAGTCTGTACACTACTTCATACAATTTAATTTCTGATGTTAATGCGGTTGGCAGTTGTCCCCTCCTACTCTGGCTACGATAGGTGTTGTGCGTCTGGTCCGTCGATCTAGTTAGCTCCATTCGATAGTGATGATGGATTTAGGACTATCCATCTACCCAACACCTTATTTTTCGCCGATATACCACTCATTTACGTTTCATGGTGGAGGGTTTTGCTGCTTTGCTACACGTCTGCTCCTGGTTTCTCTACAGGTTCCTTAACTCGGCCTCCAAGCCTTATGGCTCTATCTGTTTAGCTTCCGCGGGGAGGTATTTCTGAACCCTTGTTGTATGTGGAACTAGTTTCTTGCTTGGATCATACTCTGTTTGTTTTGAGAGCTATTTTGGTGCTTGGGGTTAATGCATTCCTTTGCTGGTTAGGCTGGGCACTCAGCACTTCAGGCACTATGAGAAATGAAAGTTATCCTCCACGACATGAACAAGGTAAGTTTTCTTTTAAGCTGTGTTGAGCTAATTTATTGACTAAATTAACACAAGTATTTAATTATCAATCTGGGTTTGTAAAATTTGGAGGCAAATCCATTGTATATGGATATCAGATATAATCAAGTTTAGAAGATAAAATTTGAAGAATTAAGGAAGTACATATTACAAATATAAACCTATTTTAACAATGTCTACTTCATTTATGTAATATATGAGGGAAGAGGCTCCTAACTTAGGAGAACCAGGTTGTCCTTCTCTACAATACTACCTTGAAGAAGATAAATCTAAGAGCACTAATTAACAATGGCTTATGATGCAGAAGATGTAAAAGAAGAGGCTCCTAACTAAGGAGGTCGAGATTGTCCTTCTTGACAATCCTACTATATCACAATCACCATTGCTTCAAACCAGAAATGCATAAATAACTTCAAATAAGAAAAGGAGAATGAAATTCAGTTTTAGTTCAAGATCAAATAGAAGGGGAATTTAACATAAATTCCTTTGTGTCCCTTCATATGTAGATTAGAATTAAACCAATATTCATTCAACAATCACCACACATCTAAATGCATTTGAAACAAGAACTAATCTATGAAAACTATGAAAATTGAACCAAGAAGTGTATTTAGCTTGGTGTGGGGGTCCTCCACCCTTGCCTTGCACACTTGAAGAAATCTCGGCTACAACAACTTCAGTAAATCAACCAAACATGAACAACAAATTGAAATGACGCAGGTTCTTCAAATTAGCTACCAACTCCAATTATACAAAAGTTACATACAAATTCCATTACAAAAGCCATCAAAGTCTTGGGTTTAAATAGAGGTTTAATGAAACAAACTGATCTATATTATCTCTAACACTCATATCTACTCATATCCACCTATCCAAGTCGAACTCATCCAATTTATCCCAAGAAATATTGCCAATCCCATAGAATCTCAAAACTGCCCTATTTCGTAGGGGTTTTTTGGTAACTAGTCATGTTTGACCAGCCTTGACCGGGCCTAATAAAGCTTGTTCTGGCCGAACCAAGTGGAGTTAGCTTAGTCCTAGTTCCCAAGCTATCCATCCATGCATCAAACTCGAGCCCAAGTGTCCTGCAAACATGTCATCCACATAAATATTACGGGAATTTCTGATTCAGTCCAAAATTGCACTTGAAACTCAATTTTCATAAAAACTTCTAGAAATTGCAAAATTAAAATTAAACACCTGAATATGCATAAAGTACACCAAAATAATATGGATGTGATGGAAAATGGATGGAAAATATAAGGATTAAGTAGGTTTCCCTAAGCAAAAATAGACCAAAACTGAGGGCCAACATCTCCCCCTTGCTGATCTTCAAGCATGTCCTCATGCTTGTCTCTGCCTCATTGATCTTCTGCCTTTGTATGCTGATCTCCCTTGCTGTTCTACCAATGGCTCTGTCCCTTCAAGATGAAGCTTTCTCTTCAGTTACCTGTAAAAGGATATCTATGCCTTCATGTACTTCTTCTGTTTTCTTGTGGATGACATTCTTTACCAATATATCATTCTGGATGAGCAGCTTTAGAGAAGACAACAAATAAAACTTGAATTTTGCAATACATTCCGACATAGGATTCATGTCCCTCTCAAATTAACAATTTTACTCAAAGGATCCAATATCCAGTTGCCTTTACATCTCACTAAAAGAAGAAATTTTTTTATGTCTAGGCATTCGCTTTCAATTTAGCCATTGGTTTACCCATGCAATCTACAAATATGGGTCAAAAGAACCATAAAAATATCCTGAAATAGAAATGAATTTGAGAAAAAATGTTTGCATGTAGTCTAATTAGGCTCGTTCTGAAGAAAACCCATGTTTTCATTTTTCAAATTTCATTTTCTTTTGCTCAAAAAAAGCAACAAAAGATAGTGGCCTTTCAAAAATTGAAATGCATTTCCGTAACTGGTTAAAATTCCATGATTATCAAATTTGAAATCAAGTTCTCTCTTCAAATGATTCTTCAATATCCTGCTTACCTCTTGCTTATGCTCTTTTAAAACAATTGAATTGCAGGTTTGTTTGATTGCTATCTCACGGCACTGCTTTTTAAAATCATTACCCTTTTAAAAAAAAAACAAACACCTCTTGTAAAAAACTGAGCTCTTCTTTGAAATAGAAATACATAAGAAAATATCTTAATGTAATCTCAAGATATTTTTCTTCTTCTCCTTGTATAATTCACCATGCAAATAGGATTTCATTAGCATCATTTTTGATTCACTGTTCTCTGTACAAATTATCATGCAAGCCTAATCTTCAGCGCTGTATGAAAGGAGGAAAAAGAAATGATTTTCAATTCTGCCCTGATTGCCTCAGTTCTAAAAAAACTTATTTCGACAAAGAAACAAGCAGTTTGACCCCTTCTAACAGTACTTAAGAGAGAATTTTCCTTTGTTTTCACAGTATTCAACCCCTGTTTGACAACAACATTCAATACAATCCCCTGCAGCAGCACTCAAAATTCTCTATTTACACAATATACATTCTCGGTTACACACTACAGCCCCTGTTATGCAACAACACACAATATAATCGTGTGTAACAACATAAAAAAACTTAATACAGTCCAAAAACTCTTGTTTTTATTAACCAATCTTTTCATGCATCGAACTGAAACTTGACTGTTTGATCATAGAAATGCATGTACAGGTGTAGTTCTAGGCTCATTGAACTACATGTTTTCAAAACTTCACTCATTCATTATTTCAACATGCAATCAATCACAATAAACACTCTGTTTTGTGGAGAACCGAGATCTTGTCATGATTTACTTTGATTTTTTTTCACCTTACAGCTAACAACGCATTCCCCGTGCCTAATTTGTGCAAGAAAACTCACTCGCTGTGATGAACTATCGTGATTCCTCTGCAACGTGGCTCAATTAACCTGATATTTGATTAACAACAACAAAACTTGCAGAAATTTCTGGGAAATGGTTGTGGCAGCGTGTATCTCAAAATCTACAGGTGGTAGCATGTACCTTATGGTGACAAATCTTTAACTGAAGTTATATCTTTATCAGAAGCTATCCTTGTAATCCTCTAACGAGATTAACTCTTACAGGTGGCAGAAGATTTTAATGACAACAAATAGCAAACGATTCTGGAACTAATGTCTCATATGACACATTTAAACTAAATCTGAAGTTCAATTTTCAAAATCATCTTAGTGTAATTTCTGAGGGATCGATGCTTACCCACTGGGATGTCTCTGCATGATTCAAGGGATTCTCTGCGTTTTGAACGGCTCAGCTTGTTGACTGAAATTTCCCACGAGATTTAGGGCAACCCACTGGCATTATTTACCTACTTATTTCTCCACGGACTTAGCATGCTATTTCTACCCTTGACTCCGCTGTCAAAACATTTTTCTTCTTTCAAAGATGGTGGAGCTCTCTCTATTAAACGCATAGGGTTTTTTCTCTGCTGTCTCAAAACGTTTTTACCATTTTACTTTGACTGTAGCTGTAGCTCTACGTAATTCTCTACGACTCACAGCAGCTCTATGTTTTGCTTCAGCTCATAATAATATTTTTCATGGCCATGAATGTTTTACTACAGCTCCAACCTTGTTCTACAGCTCACGGGGTTTCAGAACTGCTTAATTCTCTGAGCTTCAAATGCATATTTGACTATTTTGTTATTTGGTTGTTGTCCTTTTGACTGATATGCTGTGTATAGTTTCCATTGGGCTAATGAATAGAACTGTTTATACATATTATCGCCACCATATCATATTTAAATTCATCTTTGAAGCCATCCTTCTATATACCAACTCATTATGTCGTGACTGCTGTAAAAAATAAATCATGGTTTTTTTACTTTCGCCATTACCTACGACTGTTCACCATTCATTCCTTCTCATATGAACCATGCACTCATAAATTATTTCGATTTAATGGCGCATATCCTTACCCTTTGCCATATTACCATCGTGCCCATCGAATTGTATTGCCATAAGGTTTGAGAAAGTTTTGAAAGCCTGTTTGAATCATATCCCCTGCCTAATATCATTTACTCCGCCATATCATTATATGACTCATTTGCCATTTTTAGGATGCAAAAAGATTATGTTTTAATACAGCACGTATGTTTAACACATTCCTTTGTTGTATGCAAATGGATCAGCGCGCATATATTTCCTTATGAAATATTGCCTTATATATATTTTTCACATATATTTCCTTTTCTTATTGCCTTTGCGCATGTATTAGAAATGTTTCCCATATTGCTCATAAGCTAAGATTGTGTGCACATGTCTTGCCATTATATCGTTTCTCATTTGCTATGATGACTTCACCTTATTGCATCTAAACAAACCTTATGCCATATCTTTATGTGCCATGATAAGTTTTAATTGTGTTGATTTGTATTATTTACAATATGCACATCTCTTATATCTCCTATATTGTTTTAATATCCTTTTAATTTTAAAATGACCATTTAGGTCATGTTTAAAATTACTTCCATGATGCTAATTGCTTGGTTTATTTGTGCAGGTTTCGAATTTAAAATCCTCACTTTGATCTTTTTTGCTTTATGGAAAAATACTTAGGGTTAGGGTTATGAAATGAATATGGAATATATGAAGGGAATGTAGAATATAAGGATAATGGCATATTAGGGTTATGGAATGAAAAATATGTACTTATGTACATTGGATTAGGTATAGGCTAAATGTAAATGTAGAATATAGGATAATGGGCATAAAAGAATGGATATAGGATGAAGGTAAATGTAATGAATATAAAATATGCATTCAGGTATTAACTCAATTTTCACAACGTCTAAAAATTTCTACAAAAATGTGAATTTACAAGAGAAAAATTTTGTACTTACTATACTTGTACTTCCCTGATAGTATTGGATGAATGTTGTTGTTCTTTAACAATATTGGATGAAGTTGTCTTGATCAAATATCGTAGATAGATAGAGCTTATTTATGCTTCCAGTTCTACGTTCTTCATTGATTCTGGTCCATTGATTGTTGATGTCGTTCAGGTCCCTCTACAATTGATTCATAATAACTCAGGTCCCTTCTGTCATGTACATTTTTATGCAATATATACATGTTTTTTCAACATTTCAGGTCCCTCTGCAATTGATTTCAAAAATATTTCAGGTCCCAACAGCCAACAATACAAGTTTTGTCGTCAACTCAACTGCACAACTAAGTTTCTTTTTGCGAACCTTCCCTCCTTGCTGATGGGAAGACTTGTCCTCAAGTCTTGTTTATTTTGGAGGATGATTCCTTCAAACTCAAACTGAAGAAATGGTAAAACAAAATAGAGAATTCATATTTGCTAAACAAGTTGGTTTTCCGATATGAATTCGAGTTTGTATTGTGCGACTTTCGTGGATTTTCACAACCAAACTCCTTTATTATTTTTGACCTTTTTCTATTTATTTTTTTATTTTTTTTCTTTTCTAGATGGAGGTGGGGTGTAATGGAGTAGGGAAGTATGAAAAACTTATGAAAATAGGTTATATTGAAGTCATGAGATAGTAGTAAATGGATAGATAATAAGTCTTGGACTTCAACATGCATGGTCGTGGAGTTTAACATACAGTATGGATGATGGATCAAATCATGAACAATATGAATTCAATATGAAAAGCTTCTTTGAAGATTGATGTGACTTGACATGGTAATGAACTTGACTGCTTCTTCTCATGATTAGCTTCATGTCTTTTTTCCTTGATCTTGATTATGTTGTAGGGTTTGTTGGTGTTGTTGGTCAACATTGAAGAGCAAGCTTCAAGAGTTTGAGTTTCATTGAATGAACTCAACATCATGTGAATTTTAACTTTGCTTTGACTTGAACATTCGTATTCATATTCTGGAATATGAATTTGACTTTGAAAATTACTTCATCCATGGAGTTCACTCCTTCATTCTTCTTATGACCTGCAAAAACATAGCACTTGCCTGCAGTACAACATTAGATGATGGAGGAAGAGAGGTGTACAGTCTCTCTTCTTCCAATAAACATGTAAATCATTATAAGCATTGCTTAGAAAACAAGGCCAAAGATGATAGACAAACATAATGCATTTATTTACCCCTTTGAGGAACGGTGGCCAGCCTAGATCTCCTAGCGGTATTTTGTTTACAAAATATTTGTTTGATATCCTATTAGAGTGATTCTAAAGCCAAGTTGAAGTGAATTCATATGGCTACCTCCAATATAAACAGGTTTTCAAAATGATTTAAAATGATATGGTAAAAATTATAAGGAGTGTCATTTTTTATAGAGCTGCTTGTTAATTTTTAACTAAACCAACAGTCACTATTTAAAGTGTAACTTCTTTGATAAAGATCAGATCAATGTAATTCCACTTGGAGATTAAAGCAAATTCATTTTTTTATTTCCAGTAGAAATAGGTTTTAAAAATTCTTAGGCTTGATATCACAAAATTGGTGATGACAGATCTAGGAGGTAGAGTTTTACTACACTGGTTTGAAAACATGCAGTCACTAAATGTGGCATAACTTCTTCATTCATCTCCAAATGGGATTATTAAAATTGTGTCTTAAACTAGACTTGAATATATATCTCCCATATAAACAGGTTTTGAAAAGAAGATGATTTGGTATTTCAAATATGCCAATGAACAGTCAAGACCTAGAATTGTTACCTTGTAGATTTTTCGAAAAGCAGTTAGTATTTCAAGAATAACGTTTTCATATGATACCTGATTGAAGTGATTCAAATTGATTTGGAAACTATATTCCAAGTGTTATCTTCCCTATGAATTTCAGATAAAAATGTTTCTATTAGACACTTCAAACATAGGTTGTACTAACATTGTCCTCAACATTTCACTTGAGACCTAGTTTGGATTTTGATCACATTTTTATTTGTCATATATAAATTGAAAGCTTCAAAATGGATTCCAAAACTAAATTTCAAGAGATATGTCAAAGAATATGATTTCAAAATGATCCTATATGGTTACCCAAAATAGGCTTGTTCTTACTGCATTTTTCCATGTAGTCCTTCAAATGAATATTGAACAATGATTTGAAGAAATTGTTTGAAACAAATTTATTATGGAAATCTTATTGCGAATTCATTTGACTTGTTTATTTATTCTATTCTATCCTATTTTATTTTAGAAAAATAATTCATTCTCTCAAGTATAAGAAAATTTCTAGTGCATCCATTTCCGTAACAAGATCAGAAGTAAACTCATATCCAAATTTGAAAAATACACTTTAATGAATGTTTGGACATGAAAATTTATTTGATCATAAATATTTGATGAGAAAGAATGTTGAAGAATGGAGTAGTGTTGTAGCCTATTCTTTAACATCATCTTTTTAGATCTTGTCTTGCAAATGGATTTGGTAATTATTTTTTATTTTTTTGTTTTTATTGGGGGGTTTTGTTTTGGAAACCTAATTTTAGGATCTCTATTTCTAGGCATAAAGAAACATAACTAAGAGAAATGTATACTAGCTAATTTTTTTTAGTGCTTTCGTTTATCTTCTATTTGACTATGCTGATGATTACCTCCCCGGAAACGACGCCAAAATGTTGAGCTAATTTATTGACTAAATTAACACAAGTATTTAATTATCAATTTGGGTTTGTAAAACTTGGAGGCAAATCCATTGTATATGGACATCAGATATAATCAAGTTTAGAAGATAAAATTTGAAGAATTAAGGAAGTACATATTACAAATATAAACATATTTTAACAATTTCTACTTCATTTATGTAATATATGAGAGAAGAGGCCCCTAACTTAGGAGAACCAGGTTGTCCTTCCCTATAATAATACCTTCAAGAAGATAAATCTAAGAGCACTAATTAACAATAGCTTATGATGCAGAGGATGTAAAAGAAGATGCTCCTAATTAAGGAGGTCCGGATTGTCTTTCTTCACAATCCTACTATATCACAATCACCATTGCTTCAAACTAGAAATGCATAAATAACTTCAAATAAGAAACGGAGAATGAAATTTAGTTTTAGTTCAAGATCAAATAGAAGGGGAATTTAACTTAAATTCCTTTGTCCCTTCATATGTAGATTAGAATTAAACCAATATTCATTCAACAATCATCACACATCTAAATACATTTGAAACAAGAATTAATCTATGAAAACTATGAAAATTGAAGCAAGAAGTGTACTTAGCTTGGTGTGGGGGCCCTCCACCCTTGCCTTGCACACTTGAAGAAATCTCAGTTACAACAACTTCAATAAATCAACCAAGCATGAACAACAAATTGAAATGAAGCAAGTTCTTCAAATTAGCTTTCAACTCCAATTATACAAAAGTTACCTACAAATTCCATTACAAAAGCCATCAAAGTCTTGGCTTTAAATAGAGGTTTAATGAAACAAACTGATCTATATTATCTCTAATACTCATATATACTCATATCCACCTATCCAAGTCGAACTCATCCAATTTATCCCAAGAAATATTGCAAATCCCATAAAATCTCAAAACTGCCCTATTTCCTAGAGATTTTCTGGTAACTAGTCATGTTTGACCAGCCTTGACCGGGCCTAATAAAGCTTGTTTTGGCCGAACCAAGTGGAGTTAGCTTAGTCCTAGTTCCCAAGCTGTCCATTCATGCATCAAACTCGAGCCCAAGTGTCCTGCAAACATGTTATCCACATAACTATTACGGGAATTTCTGATTCAGTCCAAAATTGCACTTGAAACTCAATTTTCATAAAAACTTCTAGAAATTGCAAAATTAAAATTAAACACTTGAATATGCATAAAGTACATCAAAATAAGATGGATGTGATGGAAAATATAAGGATTAAGTAGGTTTCCCTAAGCAAAAATAAACCAAAACTGAGGGCCAACAAACTGAAAGTCTCTCTAGTCATTTATGTTTCCTCCTACCTTAAGTTTTTCTAATCCTAGAGTGGCTATGTCACGCGCAAAACTGAGGTAAGGGTTTCTGCCTATATCTAGTCACTGTGTTTCCAAGCTAATTCAGGTCTTTTACCCCTTTAATAACGTTTGCCCATGGTTTGGAGGTATGACGTTATTTGAATAGAAAGGTTGTGAGGTTAATACAATGGGTTTTTGATGGTGAAGTCTGCGCACAACTCTGCAACTGGTACATGTTGGAACTCGCTTTCTTGGCTTTTATGGATTGATCTTATGCGCTCTAGGGAATTCACACATTTGCAAGCATATACAAGGCAGTGTTAATTGTGTCGCACGTGAAGTATTTTGTAGCAAAAGATATTGAAACGCATGCTGTAACGCCGGTTTTTCGATGTAATTAATTCCTTTTTTTCTTTGGACTTTAACTTTTTGAGAGAGACAAAAAGACCTCTCTCGACTCTTAATTTAATTATTCGACAAAACTGTATTACATATTAATTTATGAACTCATGGGTTTTATGATATATTTTCTCATATATATATATATAAAACCGTTCTGTTTTGGTATTTTCCTGTTGAGCGAACATTGTATGTTTTTCATAGCTTTTTTATAATATATGTTTTCAACTTGAATTTCTCTAGTTACAGCGATTTTGGTGGTCATACCTCTTCGAGAGGGTGTCACTGTTGAGAATGATTTTGTCTTCATTTTAGCAGCGCTTTCATATATTGATACTTCTTGGTTGAAAACAGCAGCTCCCTTAGTTTTTAGTAAACTTCAGAGCGTTTAGCCTAAACGTATAACACTGCTTCTTTCGCCCCTCTTTAGCTAGCGGAGAAGATAGATATGTTAACGTGAACAGTCTTTTAGTTACTGTTGACATTTGACATTTCTGATTACTAAATTAGTAATTCCTTTTGCATATTACTATTTGTATTATTGCAAGAATACCACAGAATATGAGTGTCTATTAATGCATCTTTGTCAATAGATATGACTGTTTACTAATACATTTTAATATCTTTTAATATGACTATTTTGTCAATGTATCTTCTCTATCAATCAAGATGACTATTTCGCTAATGCATATTTATCATCTTATTTTACTATTTAATCATACTCCTATATTATTTATTTACGGGTAAATACGAACCAGAATACTTATCTATTCCAGATTCATAAATAGGTTCACCCAGCTTTATCTCGAAAGTCTCTCCTCCTAACCTCGACCTGGGCGATTAACTCCAGGTTCTCCAGACTCCTGGATTTTATGCAAGACTCCTCAGTCAATAAGTTGATATAAAAAATAAATAAACATAATAAATCATTAAATCAGTTTGATAACCATAGTAAAATGTAGTCTGAGCCTGGGGTGTTACAAATTTGAACTTGTAATTATGATATTTTGAAAGATGCTTTTAATTAAAATATCATTTTCAATATTTAATGGATTTAGCAGGAAAGAAACTCCAAATAATTTTAAAAACAGGTATAAGATTGAAAGTAAAAACCGGTGGAATTTCTTTTATCGAAATATTAAAATTAGATGGTTTGATTTTACTGACGTTTTTGAGACATCGACTTTGTCAACTTAAATCAATTTCTTTACATGTGAGACTGAATTTGTTTTGGCCACAAATTTAAATTCATTGCTCAACTATTATTTACATTTTTTTTATTTATTAGTTAATTATTTTCAAACCTTCTTGTACTCTGTAATTAATGGCAGCCTCATGGCATGTTTACCTTTAAGTTTAAATTTTTGGGATCACTGGTATTGTTGTTTGATGAAAATATTTGTGGTTAAATTTTAATTTGAGTAGTTTAAATTAGTTGTTTATATATATATATATATATATATATATAATATATATATAATATATATATAAATTTAATACTTTCAAAGAACAGTTTTTTGAAAATTTCACTTCTGAAATTTGTGATTTTAATAATTTTTTTTTTAATTCTACACATTAAATTTAAAAATTAACCAAAAAACTTTCTAAAAGATCATACTTAAATTTACTGAAAACCCACCCAAGCCCTGAACATATGATTTATAACCCCAAGTATCTGCAATTCCAACTCATTGGCTTCATGCAACACAAACTCATTAACGTGACCACCTTTAAGCTTGTTGAGCAACCTGAAGGCAATAGGACTTGCTTCAGTACCCTTCTCGAGTCTCGCTACGATCCTACCCCACCCTTGTAGGAATATGGCTGTGGAAATGGCTGCCTCCCCACCAGGAGATCCAACTAACTCCCAACGGGGTGGGACCAAAGACCAGACCCATGCAATCACATTCCACAATCTTCAAGACTCAAAGCAACGAGACATTGAGCATGAAGAGAGGATTGAGCCTTGTATGGAACCACTTGTTTACTTTCATATACCACCAGCGATACGACGATCGAGCTATCCTAATCCAGTGAGCCATATCTCTGATCTCAGCAAGCGATCCCATCCAATCATCTACCCCAAGAATCCCGCCAGCAATGCCCCCATATAAGCCATCCAAAGTCTATGTGAAGCTCTCCATCCGTCCGATACTAATGCAGTCAGTAAGTTGGAGCATGATTCCTAAGTAGAAAGAAATGATGCAGCAACTCAATAATGGCTATTGATGAACCTGGTTTCAGTCTTCAATAACATTAATTGTGATGAATTGAAAATAACAAAATATTTATTCGCATAAGTAGAGGTAACCGACTAAACTGATTTAATTGCTTATCCATAATATCATTTGAAATTTTGCTACAGATGATAAAGGGGGTGTTTAATGACTTATAATCATCACAACAAGACCCTTAAGTCATTTAACACATCTAGTAATCCAGTCTGTAAATCTAATCTATGTCTATTTGTTCTCGTAAATGGGAAATCTGTTTTATTTTTTTTTGTTAAAGTGGTATTCTAGTTGGATTTACATTCACTTTCTGTTAGCGTAAAAGATGATTAACATTTATTCAGACCAAAATCTGATTTATGAAATACAAATGAAGCAAACAACAGGTTAGGTTAACTGATATAGGATTTGCGCATCGGTGCACAGGAATTTACATAAACATGCAAACTTTTGTTAGACTGGTAAAACATTTTAAGAAAGCATGATTGATGCCCGTAATAGCCGCTTGCTTTGCCTGTGATATTATATATATAATATATATATAATTATATATAATATCAACTATTGTTATATCAGATGTTCGAAGACCAGGATCAATAATTTTTTTTAGGCAAACAGTAGGGTATTGCTAGACTGGTAAAAATATTTTAATAAAGCAGATTGATGCCGTTAGGCTTCTCGCTTTGCAAAATAATATATATATAAATATAAATATATATATATAACTTTCAACTATTATATAATTTTTAACTATTCAACTATTTGTTATAACTTTCTATTTCAATTATTTGTTATAGTTTTCAATCTCTATAAATTTATAATACTGCATTTTCTTTGGCTACTTCTTAATCGTCTAACCAATCAAAGACAGTTCTAATAATCTGCAGAGAAGTATTCTGTATTTGTTATGAAACGTTGTAGTTTGGTTGCTTGATACATCCTTGCTAGGCCAAGCGAGTAAAATGCAACCTTTATAATGAGTGTGTCTGTACTTCTGTCATCTCAGTAGACCTGAATTGCATTAATTACAAATTATAATGATCCTTCCTAGTGAAATGCAGGAAAAGAGGAAAAGTGTTTGGGCAACCGTTCTAATGATAAATCATTATAGATTTTGTGTCTTGGATTCAATTAATGAAAATAAAAATGATAAATCATTATAGTTTTTGTGTCTTGGATTGTCAAACTTTTTGATAATATATTGACATTTAATTAAGTGCCTTCAAGATTCATTGCTAGTCATGATGAGAGTTTTGTTATAATTTTTTATCTTTATTATTCACCTTCGAGGTTCCTTGTTAGTGATAATGGGAGTTCAGCGCCCTTCAATATCACTAGCAATATTCATCACGACTGATGATATTAATTTATTGATGACGAGGGCATCGCCATTCTGACAAGATTCATTGCTGTACATGATGAGAATTATTATTATAAATATAAATATGATGTCAAATGCATATTCAGAGTGTTTGGCTATTTGTATATATAAAAATAAAAAAAAAATAAAACCTACATATATATATATAAAAGATTTAATTAATTAATGTTTTTTTTCAGTGGACTGAATATAAAATGTTTTTTTTTATATGTGGATATTATATTTTTTTTTTACTTAGAATTAGAGAGTATTAAATCACCAAGCTTAAGTTGTGAGCAATTGAAAGAGATAAGACCGTAGGGAAATTAAATTTTATATATATAGTCAAAAATTTAAAATAAGAAAAATTTACTATTACTCAAAATTTAATTCAAAATTTTAATAAAAACCAACAAAAAACAGCGAAATAACAATTCTTTTAATTGGTTCTTTGGTTGAAATTTCAATTCTACATTTATTTGAATTTGTGTATTTACAACTTCACCCATGATAAGTTAAATGCTTTGACTCTTCTACCATATGGATCATCGTATAAGTTATTCATTTTATAACATAAATATAAGCCGAAATTTAAAATATTGAGTATTTATTATATGAATATATTTTTATTTATCATATAACGTGTAGATATATTATTGTTTAAATTTTAAAATAATAAATTTATTTTTAAATAACAAAATAATAATATATAAGAATAATTATTTTTTAAAATAATTTTTTAATTTTATATATATCTATTTATCTATAACCAAGATAAAAGTATCTTATATAAAAATATCATTATAAATTAAGTTAAATTTAGATAAAGTCGAAGTTTGAGAATGCATTATCTCTCGAAAAAATTGAAACCTAGATGTGATATTATGTGATTTTTGCAAGAAATCATAAATGTGAAAGAACATCGATAATTCAATAATCATAGTTCTTCATTTCGTGTTCCGTGAGTATTTTTAAATCTGAAGTATTTGTCACGAGATAAGTTGATTTGTGGTTACAATTTATCAAATGCAAAGCCTTTTCATTGTTATGTCAATGGGAGTTGTTAGAGATGCAGAAGTGCTTTGTAGAAAGTATGGAAATACAAGTTATTTAAGATATCGCAAACATTGACAAGCCAAGACCTAATTAATTGATTAATATGGGGAGGTTGCGTGGAAGAACTGTGTGGGAAATTTTGGCATATTTATATTTTGTGTAATATTTTTTTTCATATATTCATTAAAAATTTTTAAATAGGTTAATTTTTCAACTTTTTCTTGTGTCTTATTGCACATTTTTATTTTTATTAATTTAGTCAAAATAACATTAACCTAATGAAATAGGATAATATAAATAAATTGTCATTTATAAAGCTTATAAATGCCCAAAATGATGGGGAGCTAGAGCACAATATAAATAGAGCACCTTTGTGACTTGCCAAAAATGAATATCTGAAGTGGGACCTATTTTTGAAAGACTATCAACTCCTTGTTTATGTGTTGACAAGAATACAAAGTTAGCATATTTTTTAAATTAATGGAATCAAGCAATTTTGTATATATAGAAGAAGAAAGAAAGAAATTATTTTAACGTCCACAAGGCTAAAGTTAGCCTATGAGATAGGTTGATTTTTCATCTTCTTGATGTATTCAACCCTTTTTTTGTGAAGCTTCAAAATAAATGCTCCCAACTTTTCGACAAACCCCTCACCAAATATATTATCCCAAGAGCTAGCTGCCAACATATCTGCATAGCTTTCCCTATTGTCTTTGAAGGCCTCACATTCTAAAATGAAATGTTTTTCTATTTCCACTTTTCTAGAAGAACAAAAAATGCATACTCTTTCCTCCCACACTTCCTTTGGCCTTTTCCAGCGCCCTGTTTCACAACAGAGTTGATGAGAATTAGTCCTTAACTGAGCAATAAGAATTTTGGCTCTCCAAAAGATATTGGCCTCTATGTATGCTTTTGGTTGATGACTATGAGAGGGATTAAACACTTCAATATAGTAATTTTTCTTTCTTCCTAGCTCCTTATCCCAAGTATGCTTGTGGAAATTTTGTTGTTTATGGGACACGCGTTCAAGCAAATACCCCATTTACTAAACCATTTGTTATTTTGTTGCATCCAAGTTATTTTGCTCTTGCACAATCTATCATTAAAGAAAACCTTAGGCCATCTACCCTCTTCCATTTACTCATTTTTTTTTTTAAATAGCTTATGACTCGCACCATAGCAATTGCTTTAGTAGGAGCAGTCCCCGTTTCACTTAACAAGATATCATAAGGAACAACACTTTTAATCTTAAATTTGTTTGTAATCAAGCACTTCTGAATTTTCTCAATTTGTCTCCACTGGATGTTGGATGTACTGCTAGCCCATCGTTCACAACCATAGAGAATCACCAGAATCACTAGAAGCCCAAAAAGAGTTTGAGTGGTTTTCCAATCCCATATTTCTGCCTCTCTACACCTATTTTGAAAAGCATAAAATGCTTTCCAACCCCCCAAAGTTCTTTTCTTTCTACAACCATTCGAGCTTAGATTTTTGTTGAAGTCAATTCTGAGGTATTTGTAATCCGCAACTTCTTCCAAAATGTTGTCTTCAAAGTAGAACTTATGCTGGTTATGTTTTCTTTTCTTAGAGAAGACCACTACTATTGTTTTGCTGATATTGAATTCCATCCCCACACTTTTACAAAAATGCTTAAGGGATAGTAAGTGCTCTTGCAAACCAAGAGCCAATTTAGCAATCATAATAAGGCCATTTGCATACAAAAGAAGCCTTATAACAAATTTTCCCAAATAGATACCATCGCCCCCTTGCGAATTTAACCACTCCTCAAGCTTGTCGATATATAAACCAAAAAGGGTAGGAGATAGTGGGCAACCTTGCTTGACCCCGATATTGCTTCTAAAACTTTCAGAAATCCCTATTGAAGTTCTAATTTTGACTTTCACCTATACATACAACATATGCATCTGCTCTCAAAGCAGCAAAATACTTCTTCCTTTTTCTCGCAGACTTTTTCAATGATGTGCCTTAAAGCTATACAATGATCAACTGTGGAATGTTTAGGTATAAAACCTGGTTTTCATTTAGCACGTTTATCTCTTTCTTCTGCCCACTTGCTAATTTTTTTTTTTTCTAACATGCTTCCAAATAGCTTTGAAAACAAAGGGTTTATCATGATGGTCCTATAATTGGAGGGATTATTGACATCACCGCTCTTGAAAAGAGGTATTGCAAGACTAGTTGTCCAATCTGTGGGGATCCGTTGTTGTATGATATTGTTGAAGATTTTTGTAATGTTGGGTGAAAGAATCTTTGAGCCCCACTTTAAATATTTTTCTTGGAGCTCAGCTAAGTCTCTTTCTTTTCCAACACCCAACTTCTTGATACCCGTCTCTACCTCTTGTACTGTGAAGAGTTCAATATCATTGTTGACTAAGGGGGAGGGTCAATCTTGGGAACCTACTCATGGATTTGTCTTGCATAGTCAAACTATTTAGAAGCTGTAATATTATTTCCAATTTGTATATTTTTCGGTTGGAGCTCCTTCCAAAATATTTGGGATTATTTTTTCCAAGGAAGATTAGTTCTTCCCTCCTTGAAACCATGAAATCAACCTTTTTCTTGCTTAATAACTGCTTGTAAGTTTTGAGCTTTATGTTGTCCTTGTTTTACTCTTTCCACATTCTCCTTACCTTTTTGCATTCCTTTTCAAACCAAGCATTAACCGGAAAGCAATTTGTTTCAGACTTCTTAATTTTTGCTCTTTTGCACTTTGCAAGTGCACATTGAATTAAATGTGTTAATTCATGACTATGAGGGTTGTGAATTGTAATTTTCCCCTTCTCTAAAAGCCTCTCAAGCATCATTTTGAAGGTATTACAATTTTCTATGGTCAAAAGAATTCTGCCTTGTGAGAAATTTTGTTGGACATGTTGAATTTTTTACTCTAATTGTTTCTTTGCAATAGAAGAGAAACACAAATAAATTGGCTTGTGATCTCATTTCAAGTCCCATAGCTGATCTCCAATCAAAACTTCATCCATTTTCTAACACAAACCATGCGAGAAAATTACATAATCTACCACACTTGCTCCATTGTAAGTATTGCAAGTGAAATTACGAGACTTTGCCCATCTAGTCAAGCCATTACAAATGACTAAATCGAATGCCCCACATAGAGTAAGAAAGTGTTCACCAAAGAGATTGCAGCCCTTTTCCTCAGAAATTATTTCTCGTTGATGATTACACTCCTCTGTAAGACAAATAGGGTCATAATCATCTTTACAACAAAGAATGCTATCTTGCTCACTTGCAGTCCTAGAATTGAAATCACCCACTATAAGGACTTCACCTAGCTGTGAATATGTTGAAATATTTGCTTTTAAGGCTGCAAATGAATCTTTGTGGTCAAGCCTTCTACATTTTTATATTTTTGAAACCTGCGGCGTAAAATAGCATGCTGCAATTCTGATGTGGTTTCCATTTTCTGATATTTTAAACCAAATGAATTTCTTATTTGAGTCTTCTTTTTCTAACAGAATGAGACGACCTCTTTCTCCCTTACTAACACCATGATACCCCTGTTCCCTTTGCCATTCCCTACTGCCTTTTTCCACACTGCCATCTTCCAATATCTTTCAAATAGAGGTGTCTTGTACCCTTCATGCTCATGTGTTTCTATCAGGAAAATTATGTCATTATCTTCCGCAATAGGCCCTAACCCAAGTCCTCGTCTCCATGGGTAACCTCTGCAGTTCCAACAAACTAATCTTAAGGAAACCTGGGTATGACTTGATTGCTATTTATTTTGGCATGCCAAACTCACATTTGAGTCTTTGTCCCTGCTTTCCCATAATGACCTTGCTTTTTGATTTCCTATTGAAGAGTTTGTTCTCTCTTCTTTATTACCACCTTGATGCTCTATTTTGGGAGGAGGTCCAAATCGTGCTATCACAATCTTTCCTTTGTAAATCCATGCTCTCTTGCCTTCATTTGTTGCTACCCTAACCTTTAAAATTTCATCCCTTCTTTCCTCTTGTTGTTTTATAGTTAATCTATTTCTAGGAAAAAATGAGAACCCCTCAAGAGATGTTCCTTGCTTAGAATGATATACTTATCATGCAAGCTAGGCATAATGATTTTTATGGGCCTAGCTCTCTCCCCCTTAAACTTACCCACCCTCCATGCTTGGCATATTTGTCCTTGCCATAGCAACTTGTCTTTCAAGAAGTCTCTTGCAAGGTCAAGAGTACATTCATTTTTCCCATAGTCTTTCACCCCTTTAATAATTATGTTTGTTGCCCTATTTTGTCTTTCCTTGCCTTCACTATCTTACATGTTGTCAACCTAAATATTTGTTTCTCCTTCCTTATTAGCAGAATTGGTAATAACATGAGCCCAAGTTTTCGAAACTTTGGTGGAATCGCCTTTTGTTTCTTCTCTTGCGTTCTCTTCATGGTTGTTTATTTGGGTAATCATTTTCCCTTTATCTTCGGATGATTTCACATTCACCACCTTTGTACTTTCCACTATAGATTTCTCTATGCTTTGCACATCTACCTTCATGCATTTCCATTTTGTCTTCCCTATCAAGAGAGGTTCCAGTAGCAATGCCACTTGTTCTTTTAAAACTTTATTGCTTTCTGCTAAAGCCTTGTTCTCATCTGTCATTATATGAATTTTATGATCTATTTCTTGCTCTTTAGCTTCTAAAACCTCCAACCGATGTTTTGCATTTAACAATTATTTCACATAAAGATCATATGACGAGGTGAGAGGTGTGGACGTGGGACTATATAAGGCAAAATCATCAATGACTTTTCCTCTGGACTGCTTGTTGCCACGTGCTTGTAAAGGAGACTTGTTCGAGTGCTTTTTGCGAAGGGCTCGAGTACTTTTCTTTTTAGACCATTTCTTCCTTGTTTGCTCCCATTTTAGATGGACTATTCTTCATTTTAAAATTCCCCGACATTGTTTGGCATTGACCCAAACCCACTTCCCAGCTTTGGCAGATTAGGCAATTTTCACTTGTCCTAAATCATTTGTCTCCACATGTTCTGAATTTTTTTGTTCCTTTGTCATGTTTGAATGCATTTGATTCTCCTTGCTCGTTTCTTAATACTTTTGCTGCATAAAAACTCTCTACTCTCACACTGCTCACTGCTCACTGCTCTCACTGCTCACCACACTACTCACACTGCTCGAACAGGTACACTGAACAAATGAGAACTCATTGTCACTCCAAAATACACTAGTATGTGTAAGGTAAAGGAGGCGAAGCTACAAATGGCTTTCGAATGTCGGCCCAACTCTATAGAATATGCCCTTGAAATCATGCTAATTCTCCACTACAGTGGCATGTTGTGGTTTCTCCAGGCCCTATTTCGCAATAAATCTAGAATGGAGTGAGGGGGTTTTTGCTGCCTGTAGAGGTACACGTTTCTGCTATGGTTTCTCCAGCTCCTCTTCCCCAATAAATCCGAAATAAAAAATAAAAATAGAAAAGAAAAACTTTAAATTTAAGGTGATGGCTAATATAAAAAACAAATTGGTTTATTAGACCTCCTTATTTGTGTGAGTCATTTTATTGCTAAAATGCATAGATGTATACATACTCTATCCTCTTTGGCTTTAAATATATAACTTTATAGAATAAAATACATGTTTTTATCCATCACAATCAACATAGATATTTTTAACAAACACATACTAATGATAATGTAATTGTCTCCTACTTTATATTTGATATATTTGAAAGTAAGAAAATTAATATGCAATAATAATAATTGAACTAGTTCCCAATTATTTAAATATAGGATATTCTACATAAATTTACTCAAACTATAAAATTCAATCTATAAATTATTCATATTAAATTTAGTTATTAATTTTAAAAAATACAAATATAATTTTCATAAATATAGATATAATTGGGGTAATATTTGCTTTAATTGCTATTAAAAAATAAAACCTTACTTAAAGAAGATAGTTTTAGTAATGACCACAATGAATGGTCTCTTCTACAATGTTATAATCCATAGTGGGGAGACTCACCGAGGTGTATAGGGGTGGCCTTTTGTTCATGGTGTCCGATGGGTTTCTCTTGTCTTTGTGGCTCATGGACGTACTCTTTGCTATAGTTGTCTTCCTGGACTTGCTTTGAGTTTTCTATGTTTAGGTGACCGGTGAAGCTACTGTCCTTAGTATGTATGGTCTTATTTTATCCCTCGGTATCTCAATCACAAGGGGGCCCCCTTGGCTTCTCAAGTTATATTAGTTTTTCTTCTTTGGCGCTGGACCATCTCTCAGAGGCTCCTTCTCGGTGGTAGTCTTCTCGGCAGCGTAAGTGGATTGATACATGTTTACCATGACATGCCCAGTACTTGGGGTTTCATCAGGTTTAGCAACTTCTTCTTGTACGTGGTCAGACTGAGCTTGCTCATTAACCATGATGTTATTAGAGAACTTCATAGCATGGTTCTCATTCCACGGATCCATTCTGGGCACGTTCTTTCCAAATGATTTTTGTGATGAAACACACAATATGAATCTGTAGCGAGCTAGTCAAGGTTGAGCACTAGATTGGAGCTCTGCGTAGATTTGACTGGCTGGCTGCTACCACTACTTGAAGCTATGTTCTTCTTCTGCGGGTAGCTAGAAGGAATGTTTCTCATAGTTTTCTTGCTCGTCCATTGCTTGAGCTCAACAACTTTGGTGGTTAGGGACTTGAGGAGACGAGTAAGGTTCTTAATGTCACTTGCTTCCTTTTCCTTAGCCTTACTCACAAAGGCATGAGACCTCTTTCTTGTGTCTTTAGATCCCTTGGTAGATTCATCATTTACAATGACTCCAATAGTGCACAAGTCTTTCTCCACAACAATCATCTCTTCACAATTTTCGGTCAGTATTGGTTTTGCAACTCACTTGACGAATTGCGTAATACTGGTCGGTAGTGTAGACATGTAGTAGTCGATAGTGATGGATTCATGAGGTTTTGTGTCTGCTGAGAACTTGTTTAGAATGCAATTAAACCTATGATTGAAATATTTGACTTTCTCTTTCTACTCCATCTTAAGATGACATAACTCCTTTAGCAACATAGCGAGGGTCTTGTCTTCAGAAAACGTTTCAAGGAAAATTATCTTGAACACTCCCAATTCTGGATGGAATTTGGTGGAAGGTTGTGGTACCATACAGTGGCTCTACCATCCAAGGTACATGGAAACAATTTGGATGCAAAGTCATCATAACGTACCTTGAGTGTTTGCAGATTTAGGTAGAACATGTCTAAGTGGTCTTCTTCCTCCACTATCTTGTTAGGGTCATATTTTGTTAAAAGTATCTCCCCATCTATTGGAATCTTGTGCAGGACACCAAGGAGTGCCAATGGGCCCTAAGTCATCCATTCCATATTTTTCTCTGCCATGTTGTCCTCTTCTTCGAAATCTTATGGTTCGTCCTCTGAATTTGTTGGTTCGTCTTCACCTCCACCTCCTCCACTGGCTTCCCCTCCACCACCTATGCCAAAACTTGAGCCCAAGTGTGAGAGGTCGTCTTATTCTTCCTTTTGAAAGATTGGAGGTTCCTCTTCTTTTTCCACAACTTCTTCCAGCTCTACAAGAGTGGCGAAGATTGCTTCTTTCATAGATGAGACTACCACTCCTATGGGGGTAGTCTTTTTCTTCCTCCATGAATGTGGAAGAGAGTACACTCCCGGGATCAGTTCAATAACCTTAGTGGATTGATGGGTGATGGGACAAACAAGATGTATATGCTAATATCAGATTTCATGTTTGGGTATGGGAGGTGAGAATTGATCAACTTCAGAGTTTCACGTAGGGGAGAGGGAGTGAGTGTTACTTCCTTGACATGATGATAAATAAGTGGGATCGATGGGACAATCAGCCATAAACTATTGCCGACCCTACTTCTACTGCCAGAAATGTTTGTGGTGCTCAACCTACCAACATTTAGGGGATCTCCCCAGTATGAAGTCCCAAATAGACCTCACACCATTTGGTGTAGGAGTCCCATCTCTTATTTGACTGACTGGCTGCTGATACTACATGTAGCTATGTTCTTCTTCTGCTGGTACTTGGAAGACTAGTTTCTGATGGTTTTCTCGCTTGTTTGTTGTTTGAGCTCAACAACTTCAGTGGTTAGGGATTTGAGGAGACTAGTAAGGTTCTCAATGTCACTTGCTTCCTTATCCTTATCCTTACTGACAAAGGCATGAGACCTCTTTCCTGTCTTTGGAGCCCTTAGTGGATTCATCATTTGCAATGAATCCAATAGCGTGCGGGTCTTTCTTGACAACAATCTTCTCTTCACAATTTTCGGTGAGTGTTGGTTTTGGAACTCGCATGATGAACTCCGCAATACTGGTCGGCAATGTAGATGTGCAGTAGTCGATAGTGATGGAGTCATGAGGTTTGGTGTCTGCTGAGAACTTGTTCAAAATGTGATTAAACCTCTGATTGAAATATTTGACTTTCTCTTTCTGTTCCATCTTAAGACAAACCAACTCCTTCAGCAACATGGCGAGGGTATTGTCTTCAGAAAACATTTCAGGGAAAATTCTTTTGAACACCCTCTAGTTTTGTATGGAATTTCGTGGAAGGTTCTGGTACCATACAACTTCTCTACCATCCAAGGTACATGGAAACAGTTTGCATGCAACGTCGTCATAACGTACCTCGAGTTTATGCAGATGTAGGTAGAACGTGTCTAAGTGGTTTTGTGCCTTCACTATCTTGTTAGGGTCATATTTTGTTAAAATCTTCTTCGCGTGTTTCGGAATCTTCTGCAGGACACCCAGGAGTGCCAATGGGACCTGAGTCATCCATTCCATATTTTTCTTTGCCATTTTGTCCTCTTCTTCATCCTCCTCCTCTTCTTTAGAATCTTATGGTTTGTCCTCTAAATCTGTTGGTTTGTCTTTGCCTCCATCTCCTTTGTTGCTCTCCTCTCCACCTCCTATGCTGGAACTTGTGCCCAAGAGTAAGAGGTCATCTTATTCTTCCTTTCTAAAGATTGGAGGTTCCTCTTCTTTTTCCACATATTTTGCTAGCTCCACAAGAGTGGCGAAGATTGCTTCTTTCACAAATGAGACTACCACTCCTGTGGGGGCAGTATTTTTCTTCCTCCATGAATATGGAAGAGTGTACACTCCTGAAATCAGCTCAAAAACTCTAAGGAATTGACAGTTGATTGGACGGACAACCTATATATGCTAATATGGGATTCCACATTTGGGTATGGGAGGTGAGAAATTAACAACTTCATAGTTGCACATAGGGGAGAGGGAGTGAGTGGTACTACCTTGACATGATGATAGATGAGTGGGGTCGGTGGGACAATCATCCATAAATTGTTGTCGACCCTACTTCTAGCACCAAAAATGTTGATGGTATTAGACTCGCCAACATTCAGGGGATCTCCCTAGCATGAATTCCCAACTAGACCTCACATCGTTTGGCATAGGAGTCCCATTTGATATGACGACCCAGTTTCCATTTACTTAGAGATTTTCCTTATCTCTTGTTGTTCAACATAAGAGATTGTTACGCTTGTATCTTCAAAAATCAAGGTGAGTATGCCTCGTGAGTGCATAATGTAACTTGTGTCCACGTTCTCTTACTATAAAGGGGGAGAGTAAAGTGAGCCTCTAAATTAGAGCTAGAAATACCACCCAAGAGGAGACACATGCAAACTAGAAAGGGTTTGTCCAACATCTAGCAAAGTAGTCCACAACGGATGCGGAAGTCGTTAAAACCGAAGTGTGAGGGAAAACACGTACACCATCCAATAGAGTAGTTCTCATAGATGTGATAATCATTATAAACAGTAAACAATATAGGTTTATCTATTGTCCTACGGAGTAGTCCACAAGGACGCGACAATAGTGACAAGAAATAAAACACATCTTCAACAATGTAAGTACTAAAACAACCAAAGTAATTCAATTATGTTAGTACAATTTAAACAAACATGCATTACAAATGTTTAAAGAGTAGTCTTACAAACATCTACAAAACATGCGTGAAAATGTGATGGATTTAATAGGCTTCTTAATTAAGGACAAGTCCTAAGACACATTTGTACACCATACATCACTAGTCCTAGTAGTGGGACATTGGATCCACTCCTTGTTCCTCAAGGAACAAACTAAAAATTCTCAAGGCAATGTGGGAGGAGCTAAGGTGAAAAGTCCTTACTCATACAATGGGAGGGATATATATATCCATGGGTGATGCTTGACCCTTGTGAATCTTGGAATACCCTCGTGACCATTCAAATTCCTATGAATTTTCAACTGGCATGACTCTTCAACTTCTTGTGTGCGTCCATTGGACTTTCACTTTACATTGCCTTCACTTATAATAGATATGGCCCATAGTGGTGATGTCGCATCGACAACTCATGACACAACTTGACATGACAATGCTGACTTGTACTGGCTAGTTGTGGTGGAAATGTCAATTTTTTGTGCTACTAAGTGATGAATGTACTCTTGGGTGTGTTTTGTCTTACCCTTTGCATGGCTTGATGTTGTGGGGTCTTTGATGGTATTGGTCTTGTAAGATGGTTTCATGTATGTGTTCCTTTCGCTTGTTGTTTGATGTGCTTCTTTCATCAATCCAGCTGCAAGTAAGTCTTCTAGCATGTGCACTCTTTCTTCATCTCGTTCATCATCTCGTGATGATCTATCAATGTACCTATTCCTGAAATTCACCCATGATGGGAAGACAAAAAATCCGAAACATCCTAGTCTAGCATGATGCATTTTTTTCCATGTTCTGAGCCTAGGATAGATGACAGGTTGGGAAGAGGGCCCAGTAACTATGCACTACGTATTTCCATATGACAGGGAGTGGGGACTGGTCACTGAGACTGCGCAGAGCGGAGCTCAGGCTTGGACAAGGAACTTTGGTGCACAATCTTCACTGTTAGGGAAAATTGTACGGAGGCCACTGTGATCTGGATTTAAACAAGAATGAAAAAAATTATAAATATAACCATACATACAGAGATGTAGAAGAAATGATACTTCATTTCATTACTGTAAAATACTGAAATATGCTTACAAACAGAAATGGAAATAAACTAGCTAGGGCGATGGTAGCTTATCTTTGAGAAGAGATGTGGTAGCTACATGCCTCTGAACTGTGTTATGATGAGGCTCAAGGGCCTTTTTATTATTGAAAAATAAGAGCAAACCCTAAATAACCAAAACCATAACTCGAGGAGATGTAACACCAAGAGTTTATGGGCCCCATTAGGGTGAGTTGGACAACCAACTTCCGGGGTCGCGACTTGGTCATATTATCTTCGTTTTACGCGCATGATAACCCGTTGGAAAGATCTCTCCAAGGACTACGATGGAAAATATGATTTTAGATTAAAAAATCATTGGCGGTGGATTTCCTGAAAAAACGTCGTTTAGGGCCTTAAAACAGATTCGGAAGTTTAGGACCCAAAAAACTGCTAAAAATAGTAAACTATGCTACAATTAAGGAAACTATAGAAATGAAAGAAACAATGGGGGGGGTCCAAGTGGAATTGGTGGGTGGCCACCAATATCCACCTAGATCATTGCGCCCCCCCCAGGAAGCAATGGTCCCCATTGCACTGAGTTCCTCCATGAGATGAGGAAACGTCTGCTGAACTTGGTCCCTGGTGAGTCACTTCCCCTGGTGAAGGAATTGGCCTACTTTGACAACTAGATACAATTGGATCTACTGCTGGGGAGTGTGCTTGATCTTTGTGTCCATCATCTGATTAGTTGTAGCTTGTTCCATGCAATCTGGATTTAACTCTATTGGTGTGAGTTGATCTTCAATGTCGGATGTGTTTAGTAATGGTGGAAAGTATGGCTGAAGATGGTCCACATTGAACATTAGGTGCAAGCCAAGGAATGGGGGAATGCTGAGCTCAAATGCATTTTCCCATAGCCTTGGTAATGGTGTAAGGACCATATCGAAGTGGTTTGAGTTTTAGAAAGGCTCAGGTAAGGTATTCCTTTTGCAAATGCAACCAGACTTTGTCGCCCACCTGAAACTTGTGTGGCACCCAATGTTGATCATGTCGTTGCTTGTACTTGGCATTTGATTTCTCCAGAATGTCATGGACCTACTGGAGGATATGTTGGATGTACTCAATGAATTTGTTTTCCTTATCTGTTTCGGACTGGACATGAGTCGAATCTACCTGAGTAGCTACAAATGGCATGGCCACATCAATGGGACATAGTAGCTGGAATCCCAAGCCCACCTAAAAAGGGTTGTGGCCAGTCGAGCTGTGGAGAGCTTGGTTATAGTTGTGCTAAACATAAGGGAGGCTCTCATCCCATGTGTGTGGATGCTTTGAGTTGTACATGCGTAGAATGCATATAATCATCCTATTGACAACCTCTGTTTGACCATCAATTTGGGGATGGAAGGTTGTGGACTTAGTGAGTTTGGTGTCCAGCATCGACCAGAGACTGGACCAAAATTTACTAAGGAACCTGCTATCTTGATCTGAGATGATAAATTGTGGAATCCCAAAGTGTACCTACACTCGTTCAAAGAAGAGTTTAGTAGTGGCTTCTCCTATGATATTCTTTTTGCAGGCCTCCATAATGGCCATCTTCGAGAACCTATCAATGACTACAAAAACACAGTCATTTCCATGCTTAGTAGAAGGAAGGCCCAATATGTAATCAATGGAGATGGATTCTCGAGGGCGACTAGGGGTTGGAAGCAGGGTATAGAGGCCTTGCTTCTTGATGGTTGGTTTGGCGATGGCACAGACAGTGCAGGATCTGATGTACTTTCCGACATAGTGTTGAAGATTTGGCCAATAGAAATACTTCTATAGTATTGTCACCATTTTCTTGACCCCAAAATTCCCAACAGCTTGACAGTAGTGTGATTCCTAAATCATCTTGGCACACTCGCTTGAAGGAACACAAAGGTGACCCAGGTGGCATAAGAGGGCATCCTGGAGGTGAAAATATAGAACATGCTAACCCTCCAAGAGTGTCTGGTATGTGTGGCCAAATTATGTGTTGATTTTGTAGAGAAGTGGCCAATCTAAAGACTCGTGTCGAGTTGAGCACAGTGGTTAATGTTATGATCAGTGGTTGACTAAGGCAATCTACAACATTATTGGTGCTTCCCTTCTTATAATTGATATTCAAATGGAACTGTTGTAGGTATGTAGACCACTTTTTATGGCGATCATTCTGAAATTTCCCTTGGGTCTATATGAACTACAGGGGTTGGTGGTCTATGTGGATGATTGTTTCCTTTCCCAAAATGTAATGCTTCCATTGTTGACAGGCCTACACAATGGAATACATCTCTTTGTCATAAGTGGGATACTTCTAGACTATGTCTGAAAGTGTCTCACTCTGATAAGCCATTGGATGCTTGTGTTGAGTAAGGGTTGCCCCAATAGCATAGTCAGAGGCATCTGTCTCAATCTCAAATGGTTGTTGCAACTCTGGTAATGTGAGCACTAGTGCCAAGCAGAGGCAATGTTTCAACTCTGTGAATGCCTTCTGTTGGGATTCAGACCAAAGGAATTTTACTTTCGCTCCTCCCTTGGTGACTTGACTCAAGGGCCAAGTGATATGAGAAACCCAACACGAACCTGTTGTAGAAGTTGGCAAGACCCAAAAAGCTGCGGAGCTCTATCAAAGTGGTTGGAGATGGCAAATCCGAATGACTTGGATCTTGGCTGGATCAACATGCACCCCTAGTTCATTAGTAATTTATCCCAGATACTAAACCTAGGTCATGCTAAAAGTGCATTTCTCCAAATTGGAACATAAATTGTATTGCCATAGTGTTTGGAGAACCTGTCGGATGTGGTGGAGGTGCTCTTCCCAACTCTAGTTGAAGATCAGGATTTCATCCAAGTATACCACTAAAAATGAGTTGGTGAATGGCCACAAGATGTCATCCATTAGCCTCATGAAGGTTGTAGGAACATTCATCAATCCGAAAGGCATAACCATCCATTCGAAAAGGCCCTCCTTGACTTTGAAGGTAGTCTTCCACACACTTCAGGTTTGATTGGTACCTCGTGATATCCTGAATTCAAATCGATCTTGCTGAAATATTTTTCCCCCTTCAGTTGGTCCAGGAGGTCATCAATCCGTGGAATTGGGTACCTATTTTGGACAGTGATCTTGTTCAGCACCTGATAGTCAATAGAGAGTCTCCAAGTCCCATCCTTCTTCTGTACCAACACGATTGTGCTCCCACAGAGCGATGAACTCGGATGGATGTGACCTTTCTGTAGCAGCTCTTGAATCTGCCTCTTGATTTCATTGTTCTCCAGAATGGAGCACTGATAGATTGGTCCATTGGGCAGCGATGCACCTAGGGTCAGATCAATGGAGTTCTTGACCTAACAGTGCAGAGGAACCCCTACGGGGGAGGTGAATATGTCCTCGTATTCCTCCACGAACATGTCCATATGTAGTTGTCATGCAGAGGGGCCCTGTCTGGAGGTCATGGCCACCATCTTCTTCTTTCCTTGAGGGCATATCATCAAGAAAATAAATGTCCCGGTTTTGGAAATGAGCTTACTGCATTGTTTTGCAGCAACCAAAGAGATGGTGGTAGGCAGTGCTACCTTCGATATCCTATACAACTTATTTCCCAAGGTAACAATAACAACACGAGGCCTTGACTCATACACAACATGTTACTTCTGCAAGTGTGGTTGGCCTAATAATATAGCACAAACATCAATGGGAGCAACGTCATACAATACCTCATCTATGAAGGGCTTCATGTTGTATGGAAGGTGACACTGCTGGTTCACGCCAAGATCCCGTCCTTGGTGAAGCCACCCGGTGGTGTATGGTTGTGGATGTGTTGTGGTCGGTAAGTCCAACCTCTTCACGACCTTTGTAGAAATGAGGTTCTTTTGGCTCCCGCTGTCAATAATAAACTGTAGTGGGGAGCCCTTTACTCACATCTAGGAGTGGAAAAGGCACTCCTCCTCCTCTAGTTCTTCGGGTTCCTCCTTCTGGATCTTCATGGTGGCAATGGTGGTGTAGGGCTCTGCATTGATAATCTTCTTCCCTTTGTCATTCCCTTTTTCAGGTTCTGACTCAGAGTCAAAGCATGAATCTCATTTTGAAACCTTTAGCTCGGCAACCAGTGATTGCTTGGCTCGACACTCACTTGTGTTGTTAGTGGAACTCTTATGGAACTCACACCACTTTCTTGTGTCCTTTCTCGAATTCGCGGCGTTGTTCTTTGCTTGCAGCTTTGGTGGGTTGTCTTTGGCCACCCCGCCTTGGCTTTGTCCTTTGTTATACAGTTTGGGGGCACCTTTCCCTTGCTTTGGATTCGCAGATCCAAAGTCTCGCTTCTTCTTTTTAAACTTTTGCTTGATCTTGACAACATATCGGTATGTCGCGTTGAACGAGGAGAGTTTTAGGAATTCTATTTCATCTTGGATGTAGCTTTGTAGGAAGAAATGATATTTGAGTACCAAATGATGCTCTGAATCCTTGATACCCAACTTTGTGTGAAGGCTATGGAAAATATTGGTGAACTCCAGTATGTCTTGGTCCCTTCCCTGGCGCAGCGTGGTCCACTTTATGTATTGATCCTCATAGCTTTCGAAAGGGTAGTATTGCTCCTTTATGGCAGCCTAGAATGAATTCCAAGTGGATGTAGCAGAAAACAGTGAGGCTGTACTTTCATCCTTCTGCTCACAGGAGGTTTCCCATCAATCCTTGACGTGGGGGGCAACTTTGAGAAGAGCGAAAGTAATCTTTTCCCGGCCGGAAAAATACTGACCAGAAAAATACCCTTCTAGCAGATTTAACCATTTATCTACGACATCTGCATCTATCTGACCCTCAAATATGGGAATTTCAAAGTTAACTTGTACCTTACAGGTTGTGGCGCTTCCAGAGTAGTTGCTGGAAGTAGATGTGTCACACCTGGGTAGCCGCTGAAGGATCTGGGCAAAGTTGTCCATCATCACATTCCTTTGCCACTCGAGGGCCTCTTCGAGCAAGATTTTGATAGGATCTCCTACCCCCTCATCTTTCTTTTCATCCACCACGGGAGGTCGTTAGGATTTGCAAGGCTGGTCTTGCAAAGGTTCGACCAGTTCAAGCCCTAACTCCTTATATCCCAACCTCGTTGGGGACATACAAAGATAGATAGAGAAAGATCATACTGCACTAATACCACTTATCTAGATTTAAATAGAAATGCAACAAATTATAGATATAACCATACATACAGAGATGTAGAAGAAATGATACTTCATTTCATTACTGTAATATATTGAAATACACTTACAAATAGAAATGGAAATAAACTAGCTAGGTCGATGGTAGCTTATCTATGATAAGACATGTGGCGGCTACATGCCTCTGAACTGCGTTACAATGAGTCTCAAGGGCCTTTCAACATATGGCCCGACAACATATGGCCTTCACCCTTATCGAGGTGATGCGACCTCAACAACTTAGATCACTAGACCCTCATCAATGGCATACATTATTTGACCTAACCCTAACCCTTCTCACTGGTGGTGATTCCCTCATTTGGTATGCCGCAGCTTGGGAGCCGAGGGTTCTGGAACTCTACCTTGCGCATGCATTTATTATTCTCTTCCATCCTACCTATAATTTTGTCTCCATCATCTGCTGAAAATTCACCATAGAATCATACCTAATGATGGTGTCGAACCTGTTGGTAGACCCTATGATTCGTTTGGCACCTTAGTGGTGCTTTTTCCTTTAAAATCAGAACAAAGGTGACATTTAGAGTAGCGGGGTGTTATCAAACATTTATCCTCCACCAAATAGCCTATTTGTCAAATGCTAGGTTAAATGGTTATGAATTTTTCCGCATTATACATTTTGCAATATTCTCAACTATTCTAATTTACCTTTTGTTTTATGGACATGACTACACTGCAAGTCACCCAGGAGTGGCGTGAGTTTTGACGTCCCACTGTGGAATGCTCTCAGAATCCAACATCCTCGGTAAGGGTTACCATCTTGTTAAGTATCCTAGTAGTTGTTCTACTTATGAGACCCCTATTCCTGCTAGACATAACAGATTTTTCCTCTATCATATTTTTCTTTCACTTTCCTAGATTCAACTTCAACAGAAGGTCTATATCTAGCATTCATCTTTCAAGTGATACGGTTTTCCTTTTGATATTGGGGTTTATCCATCGTTACTGTTTGTTTGGTCAAAATATTAATAACTAAAGGCCCCCCCCCAGGGTCCCTTGGATTAGTTTGACACAAATACACTACCCTTCTCTTCCCAGGTGCAGTGTAATGCTTCTTATGCATTGACGAATATTGACATAGAATTTAACCCTTCTAGGTTGGTTCTTTTGCACGAAGCTTCCTCTGTGGTTACCTTACCACCAACTGAAAATGGGTTTTATATTATTAATTTTATTTTTGGGTTTCATATTGTTCTTAAATTATGGCATTAGGCGCGCCTCTAGTGTTTTTTCCAGTCTACCATATTTTCCTTGTGAACAGGTCTTATACCCTTATTTAAGGGATTTAATCTCTAGACTGTATTAAGGTTGGAATGTGCCTGCTACAATGAGAATGGAATTGTAATTATCTCTATAATGGCCCTTTTGTACTTAGACATCCTGGTAGAATCGTATCCATGGTTTCTGTTTTGTAATTCTTTGCATGTCTGGTCATGACAATGTTTTACCTCTTGTTCTCTAAGAAATTTAATTGGAAAACGTAATTATTTTTACGTGGCTTGGAAATTTTCTTTATGGTACTTTAGTTTGTTCTTTTGTTTCATTATATCCTGTTTCTATTCCAGTTACCATAGAGTAGGGATAGTACAAAGTACCGACGGTATTTTCCTTCGCTATTCTCCATTTTATTTCCTATTTCACTAACTAGTTATGTCAATTATAACATATGCATGTGGTTAAGAAATTATTTGACTGATTATTAAAGAATTGTCTGGGTAACCAATTTGAGAAATAATTTGACTGGTTTTTTCGAGCAAATCAATCACAAGTACATAAATGGTTGAGCATTTTTGTTAATAAAGACTTCAACTATACATTTTATCAATTTTGGAATTCTTAGTAATTTTGGAGAGAATATATGCCACTATATAATTCAACAATTCGGTGTATTTTTTGTTTTGTTTTATTTTTATTTGGTTCTGCCAAGGATTCAGAGTCATAGAATATTTCAACAATTTATGGTTGTTTCTTTTCTTATTTTCTCCCCAACTTTTGTTTAATTGGTGTGTGACACAACTCTTCTTTGGGCATGGACTCAGACTCGTTCATCTCCCAATTTGACTCTCTATCTGAAACAGAGTCACTACCCTACCTAATGCTATGTTTATTTCCTCTTAACATGACTATTCCCCTGGAGCTGTAGATACAGAGATGTACTGCGTTATCGAATATCTGACCAGAAAAATTCATATGCCTCTAACTATAGCTTGTCCAAATCACTACTTATTTTCTGTTCATGATTTCATTTGGCCAAGCATATTTTACTTGAGTGTTTCTATCTCCACTATTTCCAGCTTTATTCCAAAAAATTCATTTATTTCATTACATCATTGTTTTTGATGTTCAACTCATCATAGCTCATTTTTCAAACATACTAATAATAAATACATTTAAAAAAATAAATTATTTCTACAATAACGGGGGTCTTACATCTTCCCCCTCTTGAAAAATAACACCATCCTCGATGTTTATCAACTCTTGCCTTTCAGTGGAACAACACTGGGCACACTTCCTTCATAATATGTTTTCGTTCACAAGTTGCCTCCTCAGGCGTAAAGTGCATCCACTACACCTTAACCTGAGCAATGGCTTGATTCTGGAGCACGGTTTTATTCCACTCCAAGATGTGAAGTGGATCGAGGAAGAAATATCCTTTGGGTTCCACCTATAACTGATTCCAACCAATTACATGAGATCTATCATATACATATTTTTCTTAATAAGTACACATGAAATACATTATGAACTTTAACATGACCCGATAGAGCCAACTGGTATGATACTAGACCCACAGTCCAAAATTTCAAATGGCCCACATAATCATGGTGCTATTTTAGCACAACTTCTTGTCCTAGAAGTACTTTTCTAAGGTTTAACCCTCAATATATACATGTTGTCCAACTTTGAACTCTTTGTGTGTCCTCATTTTCCCTTCATAGCTCTTTTGTCGATCTTGGGTTGTTTTAATATTTTGTTGAATTTTTCACATTGTCTGCTCCATTTCCTGCAAAACATGTGACCCAAGAATTAACCTATCCTTAGGTTATCTTCAACTGAGTGGTAAACGGAATTTCCTTCCATACAGGGCTTCAAAGGATCTCATTTTGATAGATGTTTGATAGCTATTGTTGTAGGAAAACTTAGCTAGATGCAAAAAATCTTCCCACATAGTGGGCCTATCAGTTACATACATCCTGAGAAGATCCTCCAAAATATGATTTGTCCTTCCAGTTGGTACAATTGGCATCCTTTTATGGCACTTATTTTCAGGTGCAAAGCTGAAATTTGCCAGACTGACATTGTTTCTGGATTTCCCTTAATTATCCGAGTGTGTCCATTCTGATTAAGACATGTAACTATTTTTTCTAGACATTTTATAACATCTGCTTTCTTTTCTAGTCAATCCATGTATATTAAAAGATCATAAGATCATAAAGGAATGATATTTAAATATGCCACTTTTGGATACCCATTTAAATTCAACAGACATTATTTTACTCGATTGGTTACCTTCCTTTTGGTCCAAATTTCTAACTGGACCAACCATGTGTTTCTGAGTTTTACTGTTTTCAATTTACACTTTTCCACAATTTGGGGGCTAATGTAACTTAAACTAGCACTCAGATCAATTAAAACAGACATGGGTTGGTTTAGTATAGTACCTTCAATTTCAATCATAGTAGACGAGTGCTCAACTTGTCAGTCCTCCAAAGTTGCATTGATTCTAGGAATATTTTGAACAATATATGGGGCTTAAAAGTGCATTTTCTCCTAGGACTATTGGTCTGAATATCTTGCATGGATTTTTCATCTCCTGCTTGGCTGGTACCTGTGACCTATGGAAAGAACCAGAAAACCACCAAAATCCAAGATTTTGACAAATAAAGAAAAGAAAACTATAAATAGAAATTGAGAGGCTATAAATAGTTGTAGAAAACCCTGAAATTTA
This sequence comes from Pinus taeda, assembly GCA_000404065.3. Lineage (NCBI taxonomy): Eukaryota > Viridiplantae > Streptophyta > Pinopsida > Pinales > Pinaceae > Pinus > Pinus taeda. The sequence continues at coordinate 446,645 of APFE030820906.1, read as the reverse complement.
CTAAAACTTTAGTCACCTAAGAACTAAATTACTACACCAATGGAGTCGCCAATTGTTGACAACAAATGTAGCTAAAAACCCAGTGGAGTTGCCAATTGTTGTAGACAAATGTAGCTAAAATCCTAGTGGCGTTGCCATTTGTTAGCGTGAAATTTCTTGGAAGCTGTACAAAAAAAACTTCACTTAATTCATTAGTGACAAGTGACCCTAACAACAATTTGTGGATGCCAATGCTTCATATCTGCAATAATAAAAAGAGAAAAACCTGCAATAAAATATATATATGTGATCCAAAATAGCAAACAACAATAGAAATCCAATGTAATAACCGAATATGGAAAGACTTTTAAATGATTAATAATCTTTATTGATAACACCTGGTCAAGGATATCTACAAAAGGGTCTACAAATCCCCCTCTCTAGGACGGGTCCTTTGATGTCCTTGACATTTCAGTGATCGGTTCTCTCTCTCAATATATGAAAAAACCAAAACTGTGTGCAGAACTCAAGTGGGAGCTCAAATGCAAGAAGACGACAATGGTGACAATGATAATGATCATGGTGAAGAATGAATGGAAAACCATCTTATTTATAACAAAGTATTGGGTTCATCTCGAAAATGGAGAATAATAAAATAATACTGACCAAATTAAGATCTAACCATTAGGAATACTTTATTATATTTTTTGGAGAGGGACAAGATATTCAAAATGGTCAAATATCCTTATTTATAAATAATTAACAAATAAAATGATTAATTAATTATTTCACAAGGATTAAGAATGGTGTCAAATTGAAATAATTATTAAATAGTGATTTAATAGTTATTGCACTAATATAGTTAAGGAATAATAAATAAATAGTGATTTATTTAATTATTCCTAGGTGATTTAGTCAAATGTGAGAAGGAATAATTATCAAATAATGATTTAATAATTATTCCTAGAGGAAATTAAATAAATAATGTTTTTTCAATTATTCTCATGGAATTTTTTTAATTGTAATCCGAAATAATTTAATAAAGATGGTTTACTAAATTATTCCCCATAGCGAAAGTGATTTTACTATGGTAAAATTAATCCTACATGGTCTATTTTGATCCTCCTAATTAGAAATGGCTGGGTGCTCTTTTTTTGGTGACAACAAGCTTTACCTGCCTAGGTAGATTCAGTTGAGTCAAACAACATTTGCTAATTTTTGACAAGAAATAGGGGGTGAGGGTGAAAATCATCGCCGACCACTTGAACATATGTGAGGGTGAAAATCATTGCCGACCACTTGAACATATGTGATTCGAATTTTTCTATCTTTTGTGCCTAAAATTAAAGGGCCATGAGAATTGTAAGTGTTACGGTTATATATCTCTTTCATGTGTTGTAGTGCTATGAGGACTCATTCCTTGTGATGTAGCACTAAGTAGACTCTCTCTTCATGATTTCATTCTTTGCGATCTATTCTAATAACCTTGCTTATTTGCGATAAAAGCATTATTAGCCTTGCTTCTTTCTAATTTATTGTAGGAAATCCTCATTGTTTTTGACAAATCTAAATCCCTTGTGACAAGTGCCTTATTGGTTATAACCTTCTATGTGATCTTTTAGCAGGCATGGCTATCTAGAAGAATTACTCGATGCCAAAGCCAAAAATAGATTCACTTGTCAAATTTTCATCTTTGAGAATTATTATAAAGTGTTGTGATCAAGTGAACTAGAACAGAGTTTAAGATAATTGGACCCTGTATAAATTTTCCTATTGTCACTTTATTCATTAGGAATTAACCCTTTGATCTCATTATTTAATGTCAATTATTTCAGGCTGGGAATTGAATGGTCAGAAGAAATTAAAATGTTTTAGTTATATCATGTGTTCCCCTTGTGCGTTATTATGCAAGGATAAAGATGAATTAGCACTAGTGCAAGGAATTCCATTAGTTAACACTGTAGCACACCATTAAATGAATCTTTGTGACATCATCACAACTTTAATCAAATCCTTGCAACGTCATCACAACTTTACTCAATTTCTTTCATTTTTTCACCTCCGTACCCAATTCTTTGTCATATTGGGTTATGATAGTCTCTTCCGTGTAATGAAGTGTTATGAGGACATGTTCCTTGCAACATCACAAAGAATGTTAAAAAAAACCTTCACTTTATATAGTTCAAAAGAAATCAATAACTAATATGAAAGTGATTTCGTATCCAATTTTATACTTGGCTTCATTACAAAATTTTTTAATCAATTTCCACATTATGTGAAAAGAAATGTCACCTCTTTGAATTGCTAACAAATATTGATGAACAATTATAATATGTTACCTTCCTTCCAGAAAAAATGATGAAACAACTCACTAGGGTCTAGGAAATTATAGTCCATGTGAATGTCTATAAAATAGTAAATGTGATCGCAATGGAATTATGACCCACTGCAGATATTTCTTGGAGCACCTTAAGTCAATGGGAGCAATGTGGAAGGTCTTCCAGCATTTCTTAGGGCAACCTTTCTAGCTCTTGCAACTATTATTTTGGTTGCAATGACCTTTGCTTGCTATTGAATATATTACATGGTCAATGCAAAATCTTGTTTAAGATCTTATGTTATAGCTTCTCAACCTTTTCAAGAATTATATGTAACACTATTAGAGGCATGATCATTATAATTCATTTATTGAAATAATTTTATTGCCTCCCTAAATTTATGAGCATTACATAATCCTCCTATCAATGTATTGTATGCAACGACATGAGGACTTAGACCCTACTTCAGAATCTCATGGAAGATCAGTTGAGCTACCTCTATTTTTCGAAGCTTGTGAAGTTGATCTATTAATGTATTATAGGTAAATAGTCCAGGCTCGTAACCTTTCTCTAACATGTTTGGAAGAAACTAAACTAACAACATGGTCATAATAACCCCTTTATATATTCCCTAACATAGTGAGTACCTCAATTTAGATGCAATCTCTAAATTTGGCACTGTAGGAAGGATGTATTCTTTTTTTTTTGGTAAGGCTAGATCATTATATTTCATTGCAATAACCGATTTATTTGGAAACTATTTTATCTTGCTATCATATGTTGGATCACCATTTGCTGGGGAGTGCTTACCATAATATTCCCCTGCCAAAGCTTAAACAGAATCACCAACTTTGAACATTTGACTACCAAAAGATGGTCCCTAACTCTGCCTTTGTCTACCCATATCCAAATATTATTTGTTAACCATTCCCACCATGTCACTTTCATCCAAGCATGCTTCAATAAGGCATGGTTCAGAATCAAAGTCATCAAGTTCATCAAAATTTTCTTTCTCAGTAATAGATAGGATAATATTGGGGTGTCATTGCTTGTTGCATAAGTGTTGTGTAAGGTACTTGTGTAGGATGTCCATGATTCTATTGTGCAAAGGCCTATGGAATATTTCCCATATCGTAACCTCCATAATCTTATTTTTGTATTGTGTTTGCTAGTTGTTGAGGATTCACATAGTTTCCATAACTAGCATAGGGAGCATAGCCACCATGTTGGCCATAACATAGCCATTGTTTAGGTTTCATCTAGAAAGCCTACTAATTTAGTAGTTTTAAATTTCCTTTAAGGATACTTCCTGAGAATGGAAAGATTTTTGGTCCAATTGTAACCTTGCCTGAACCCTGAGCATATAGAGATGTGAATATGTATTAGGTGAATGTGTACTGCATGTTTTCATTGAATTAAAGCACTTGCATTGGAATATAGTGCACAATACCATAGATAGAAGAACCTTTTGTGACCATGATTCATTCATGAATAAGATTCGATGATGATTAGTACATTCCAAAGAGTATTCTTAAGAATGTAACAAAACATCCATCCAAAGTTTTAAAATCAAGGGGACCCAAATTTTTTATTGTGCAAGGAAAAAAAAAATTGGGGGTGTTGTAGAGGCTACAACACTACCTGGGCATTCGTCAACTTCTACAAGTTATATTTTTCTCATGTGGGTTTTCTGATTGCAAGCTATGAAACAATCTAGCCTCAAGTTTCTTTGGGCCATACGTAATAACACCATTATTTTTCCTTTTGAATTCATACTTAGTTTTCAGTTATGAAACAAGGTTAGTTATTCACATCCTTCTCCTTACCATGATACTTATGAAAATATCTTCCAAAAACTACTGGAAGTCTTGGTAGTTAAGAAGAATCTCATCGGGTAATTAAATAAGAATTAATTTCCTTATTAACTTTTAGGGTTTTAAAGAAAATGGGTACAGCCTACTAACGAAGGTTTCCTTGTTATTTTTATTCCAAATTAGACTTACTTCTAACCCATAATTAATGTAAAATGCACCCATTTCTATATGCATCCTTAATACAAACTGAGTACCAAAAAGTCTATTGAACTTTTTCCTTTCTCTTAGTAGGGTATGCATGTCTTGAAGCTTTCATCGGCCTACTACGGCCTTAGCCTCATTTTGGAATCATCTTTTTCTTAGAACACATTTTAGTATTTTAGAGTGAGTCTGTCAATGCTCAGTTCCACTCTTGTATGATACAACGTTTTATACTGAGTCGTATTGCTCATAATTAGACATGTATAAACATACATATATGCTTACAGTTTTCCACTTCTTCAGAGTGATATACTACTATGTTCTATTTCACTTACAGATGTTGTTTAAGCAACTTTTATTTTCGTTATATAAATTAAAAATTAGACTTTATATTTTCTTGAGCTTTCTAGTTCTTGAGTTCTGTAAGTAAAATGATGTAACTACTAGCAAATAATGTAAATATATTACCTTTTCAGCTACTCCTAGCATTTTAATCTCTTATTTTTTAAATGTATGATGCTTGCTTAGTTGTAACCTTTCTTCCATGCAAATGGGGTTTATTTTCATTCTTAGATATTTCTCTATCCCTATTCAACTCTTTAGCTTAACAAGCAAGTTACTTGGTCATGCTTATCAAAGTATGAAATATTTATTTACATATTTTCATGGAAACTTAAAATTATAGATATGTGTTCTTTACTACTTAAGTATAATATTTTACAGGCATTTACATTTCGCCTATCTTTAATATGACTTTTTCCAGGTTTTATTCTGAAATATTCCTTATTAAATCTTACTAAGTTAAACCCATAATTTTTCTAAGTAGTTAATGGTGTAGAAGGGTTAGTTATGAGTTATTTGTAATAAGGTTTCTCCAACTTCTCTTCAATGGTTTTCATTTCTCGGGTAGGTATTGAATAAGTTAAAGGTTAATGTAGAAAATATCATTTTATATTGGCATATCACTATGTGAAATTTACAACAATGTAAAATTTAAAATAGGAAATGTAAACTCAAAACGAGAACTGTAGCCAAAAAACATGAAAAACAACCCAAAAACAGAAAATGTTGATGATAGAATATCGTTTTTTTTGGGGTCAATTTTCAACATTTTTTAGCAATGGAATTAAGGATAAAATATCATGCCTTTGAAAAACCTTAAAATTCAAATGATTTTCAAACATGACATTAAATATAAAATATCATTTCTCTGAAAAACTTAAAAATTCCAACAATTTTCAACCATAGTGTTAAATATAAAATATCATGACTCAGAAAATGTCAGATACCAACCTAAAATAACTTTTCATCCTTTCATATTCACAAAATAAATTTTTTTTCTCATGTTATATAAGACATGTAATATACTATTTAGGATGCATCACCTATATCATCCCATATGTACTAATTTATACATGTTCTATCTTAGTCTTAATCCTAGCTTGATGTACCTCTCTCTCACATTTGTTTAATATTCAATACTTAGATTAATCTTGGTATGAATAATGTTTGAGTTTATTAATTTAGTGGATGTTTTTAATGGCGACTGCCCACCTATTGTTAAAGTATATCTATAAAAATACTCTTGGGCATGCCACCTATCCACCCTAGAGGGTCACCGTATTATTTTTTAATGGTTTGATCACCCAATTGATTTGTAACATTTATTAGGCCCCTTCATAATTTATAATCACTTGTATCGTAATCCCGTAGCTAATGGCCACATAGCTACTATGGTTTTTGGTTCACATGACATATTGTATGGTATTAAGACATTGTTGTTAACACTCCCATGCCTATACTCACTTCTGGCATGTTGACACAACTGTCCACGTTACCCTCCACTACCTACCTAGTTACTCCACGCCTCCTCCTTCATGTGAATAGGCCCGACAACGTATGGCCTTCACCCTTATCGAGGTGATGCGACCTCAACAACTTAGATCACTAGACCCGCATCAATGGCATACATTATTTGACCTAACTCTAACCTTTCTCACTGGTGGTGATTCCCTCATTTGGTATGCCGTAGCTAGGGAGCCGAGGGTTCTGGAACTCTACCTTGCGCCTGCATTTACTATTCTCTTCCATCCTACCTATAATTTTGTCTCCATCATCTGCTGAAAATTCACCATAGAATCATACCCAATGATGGTGTCGAACCTGTTGGTAGACCCTGTGATTCATTTGGCCCCTTAGTGGTGCTTTTTCCTTTAAAATCATAACAAAGGCGACATTTAGAGTAGCGGGGTGTTATCAGACATTTATCCTCCACCAGATAGCCTATTTGTCGAATGCTAGGTTAAATGGTTATGAATTTTTCCGCGTTATACATTTTGCAATATTCTCAACTATTCTAACTTACCTTTTGTTTTATGGACAGGACTACACTGCAAGTCAGCCAGGAGTGGCGTGAGTTTTGACGTCCCACTGTGGAATTCTCTCAGAATCCAACATCCTCGGTAAGGGTTACCATCTTGTTCAGTATTCTAGTAGTTGTCTACTTATGAGACCCCTATTCCTGCTAGACATAACATATTTTTCCTCTATCATATTTTTCTTTCACTTTCCTAGATTCAACTTCAACAGAAGGTCTATATCTAGCATTCTTTTTTTGTGTAAATTAGATAGTTATATTATATAACAAGATAAAGTACAAAAATTATGCTAATGCAGATGGACATCTGTGACAGATTACCGAACAGTGCAGAGAAAACAGAACTGCCAATGGCACACCACGCAGGGCGGCAGTGACCAACATTATTCGCAAAGACCCTAAGGGTCATTACATAGTAAACCGAAACAGTGACATAGTGACAACTAGAGAAAGCCAAAATGACCAGAAGACTAGGAACAGAGGACATAAAGCAGAGGCCGAGATTAGATGTGCTTGCCCATCAGACTGATGGCATCGAGGCCCATTTGAGCAGCATGGGAAGTAGCTCTGGCTTGCATGTCACTGAGAATATTGTCGTCCTGCTCCGGTGCATTGGCGTTTGAAGTCTGAGTAGAGCAAGGACCCTGATTGATGGTATCTTTAAGCAGTCTGCAGAGGAGTGTTAGCTTGCGGTTCACAACTTGAATGGCGTCCTGGACTCTGGTTATGCGGCCGTCCAGAGAGTTGTTGTAATCCACGATTTTAGCCATTTGCGCATCAGTCAAGTTCACTTCTGTGATGATCCTTGGCTTCTCCTTTTCCATGGCTTCCAACGCTTTGGCTATCAGTGTTTTGGTCCGCCAGCTTTCCGCTCTTGTGCGCACGTACTGTGTAGCCCTTTTGGCAGGGGTTCCTGGATCATGCAGCCAGTTGACCTCTGCCGCTATCTCCTCCTCAGTTCGGCCTTCTTCTTCCTGTTTAACTTTATTCTCCAGTTCCTCCACTTTGCGCTTATACTTGGTCATGGCTCTAGTTTCATACCCTTTCTTTGCTTCATGCAGGTCCTGAATTACTACTGCGTTGCGGCTTCCACTCCCATCCATGACTTCCCTGTTGTGCTTGTCCTCACTACACCGATTACCTATGGCAGTATTGTTATTACCCCTTACAAGAGCTAATGTGATTTGAGTTGGTTTGCGATGTCTTGCTTTATAGCTTTTGCGATTGAGAGAATGCCTGCTGGTAATGGCTGTCCCATTTAAGCTTCGGGTACTGCTGCCATAATTAGAAAATCGGTTTGCACAGATGAGACCAAGGTAGGCAGAACCCGAGCGGAGGTGGCTGCTCATGCTCTGATTGCCTTGATACCAAGTGAGCTGTACGAGGGAAGGATTGTGACGGTAATTGGGAGTAGAGGAGGTACTCTGTGTATTAGCCTGCTGATTTCCTCTGTTCCGAATGTCCAGATCCTTATCTGCATTAAGGTTTGTATTAAATTTACTGGGAGCTTTACCACGCCTGATCCTACCCGAGGTGACGGATTGGCTGGTACTACTACAGTCCTTTCGATCGCCTGATCCGTAATTGTCGATGCCTGTGCTGGCATGCCGCCGCCGGGTGGTGTCCTGTCCTTTACACCCTGTCATACCATCACTGAGGTTATGATTAGTGCTAATGCCGATGTGTTCCATCTCCCGGTGCCTGGTGCTGAGGCCGTCATCCCTTATGAGGAGTCGACGTGGAAATTTTCCTTTTCCGCCAGCTGTTCGCATTTCACCTTGAGAGTGGGGCAGTTCACGTCCTACCAACAACTGTTTGTGATGAGGTGCGGGGTGTCAGCTCCGTGGTTTGCCAGGAAATTGGCTATACCATTTGCCTTTCTCCTGATAGATTGGAAAACAGTGCCTTTTAGATCTCCTATCAATTCTGCTATGCTTTCGGTTGCCTTCACCAATCTCCAATGTTTGGTAACTTTGCTGGTTTGAGTTCCTGCTTGGATGCGCTTAGCTGCTGAGATTGCTAAGGAGGAGTCTCCTTCTACTATGAAATTGCCCTGTCTGTGGGACCTAAGAATCCTTAAACCTTGCTCCATTGCTGCATATTCCGCTTCATTGTTTGTGCATTCCCCCATCGATCTGCAGAAAATGTGGACTATGTCTCCTTTGTGGTTACGTATGACTCCGCCTATACCTGCAATGCCCGGGTTCCCCCTCGAAGCGCCATCGAAGTTCAGCTTGAGGCATGCTTCAGGCGGTGGTTGCCAACTGTGGATTTGGGATGAGGTGCGGGCGTTATGACCTCCGGGGAGGCAACTGCTGAAGGCTTCCAGTTGAAAGGTCTTTAAGATACATAAGTCTTTTCCCGTTGGTTTATCTGTTGGGTCGAATTTGCATTTTGTCTGAACCAGCTGTCTGACATTGATTAAAATAGATTCTTTGGCACATTCAATACTTCGAGTTTCTTGTGTGAAGACCCGTCTGTTCCTTTCTTTCCATATAGTCCATGTCACAAAACCTGGGATACATTTCCAAATGCTGCTTACACTGTTCATGCGAGAGATGTGTTTCCTCCAGTTGGTAATCGTCTCCTGAATGGATTCCCTGTTTCTATCTGTGTCTTCCAGGATGGCTTCCATCCATAACCATAGCTGTGACGCCCATTCACAGGAGTTGAAGAGATGATTCATCGTTTCCTCCTCCTGTAGGCACATGAGGCATTTTGAAGGTCCCTGAAATCCTTTTTTCCTTAAGTTCTCCCAAGTTAGAGTTTTCTTCTGCATGAGAAGCCAGAGGAAGGTGCGAATTTTTGGCCATTGAAAGTTATCCCAAACTTTATCGGTCCAAGGAACTATGTCAGGGTGCTCTGCCTGTTCGATTACGCTTCTTGCTTCTTTGAGCGAGAATTCCCCGTTGCCTTTCGGTCCCCACCTGAGCTTGTCATCCTCAGCCGCAATTCTAATCTTCCTTTTGTGAATTTGTTGGTTTAGCTCCTGGATAACATGTTGAGGCATACCATACTGGTCTAGATTGAAATTTTTCCATTCTCTCCACTCCGGGTCTTCACTGGAAGAGTTCCAGTAGTGGTTGACTCAGTTGTGGCCCTCTGATTGGTAGGCTAACATTAGGGGTAAGAGAGCCGGAGACTCTAATTTAGGGGTTTGCTGCCAAGCATCTCCCCAGAAGAGAGCTTGAGTGCCATTGCGAATTTCCCAGAAGCAATAATCCATTACATACATCCTGAGTAGATCCTCCAAAATATGATTTGTCCTTCCAGTTGGTACAATTGGCATCCTTTTATGGCACTTATTTTCAGGTGCAAAGCTGAAATTTGCCAGACTGACATTGTTTTTGGATTTCCCTTAATTATCCGAGTGTGTCCATTCTGATTAAGACATGTAACTATTTTTTCTAGACATTTTATAACATCTGCTTTCTTTTCTAGTCAATCCATGCATATTAAAAGATCATAAGATCATAAAGGAAGGATATTGAAATATGCCACTTTTGGATACCCATTTAAATTCAACAGACATTATTTTACTTGATTGGTTACCTTCCTTTTGCTCCAAATTTCTAACTGGACCAACCATGTGTTTCTGAGTTTTACTGTTTTCAATTTACACTTTTCCACAATTTGGGGCTAATGTAACTTAAACTAGCACTCAGATCAATTAAAACAGACATGGGTTGGTTTAGTATAGTACCTTCAATTTCAATCATAGTAGATGAGTGCTCAACTTGTCGGTCCTCCAAAGTTGCATTGATTCTAGGAATATTTTGAACAATATATGGGGCTTAAAAGTGCATTTTCTCCTAGGACTATTGGTCTGAATATCTCGCATGGATTTTTTTCATCTCCTACTCGGCTGGTACCTGTGACCTATGGAAAGAACAAGAAAACCACCAGAATCGAAGATTTTGACAAATAAAGAAAAGAAAACTATAAATAGAAATTGAGAGGCTATAAATAGTTGTAGAAAACCCTGAAATTTACTAAAACTTTAGTCACCTAGGAACTAAATTACTACACCAATGGAGTCGCCAATTGTTGACAACAAATGTAGCTAAAAACCGAGTGGAGTTGTCAATTGTTGTAGACAAATGTAGCTAAAATCCTAGTGGCGTTGCCATTTGTTAGTATGAAATTTCTTGGAAGGTGTACAAAAAAAACTTCACTTAACTCATTAGTGACAAGTGACCCTAACAACAATTTGTGGATGCTAATGCTTCATATCTGCAATAATAAAAAGAGAAAGACATGCGATAAAAATATATATGTGATCCAAAATAGAAAACAACAATAGAAATCCAATGTAATAACTGAATATGGAAAGACTTTTAAATGATTAATAATCTTTATTGATAACACTTGGTCAAGGATATCTTCAAAAGGGTCTACAAATCCCCCTCTTTGGGATGGGTCCTTTGATGTCCTTGACATTTCAGTGATCGGTTCTCTCTCTCTCAATATATGAAAAAACCAAAACTGTGTGCAAAACTCAAGTGGGAGCTCAAATGCAAGAAGACGACAGTGGTGACAATGATAATGATCATGGTGAAGAATGAATGGAAAACCCTCTTATTTATAACAAAGTATTGGGTACATCTCGAAAATGGAGAATAATAAAATAATACTGACCAAATTAAGATCTAACCATTAGGAATACTTTATTATATTTTTTGGAGAGGGACAAGATATTCAAAATGGTCAAATATCCTTATTTATAAATAATTAACAAATAAAATGATTAATTAATTATTTCGCAAGGATTAAGAATGGTGTGAAATTGAAATAATTATTAGATAGTGATTTAATAGTTAGTGCAATAATATAGTTAAGGAATAATAAATAAATAGTGATTTATGTAATTATTCCTAGGTGATTTAGTCAAATGTGAGAAGGAATAATTATCAAATAATTATTTAATAATTATTCCTAGAGGAAATTAAATAAATAATGTTTTTTCAATTATTCTCGTGGAATTTGTTTAATTGTAATCAGAAATAATTTAATAAAGATGGTTTACTAAATTATTCCCCATAGCGAAAGTGATTTTACTATGGTAAAATTAATCCTACATGGTCTATTTCGATCCTCCTAATTAGAAATGGTTGGGTGCTCTTTTTTTGGTGACAACAAGTTTTACCTGCCTAGGTAGATTCAGTTGAGTCAAACAACATTTGCTAATTTTTGACAAGAAATAGGGCGTGAGGGTGAAAATCATCGCCGACCACTTGAATATATGTGATTCGAATTTTTCTATCTTTTGTGCCTAAAATTAAAGGGCCATGAGAATTGGAAGTGTTATGGTTACATATCTCTTTCATGTGTTGTAGTGCTATGAGGACTCATTCCTTGTGATGTAGCACTAAGTAGACTCTCTTTTCATGATTTCATTCTTTGCGATACATTCTAATAGCCTTGCTTATTTGCGATAAAAGCATTATTAGCCCTGCTTCTTTCTGATTTATTGTAGGAAATCCTCATTGTTTTTGACAAATCTAAATCCCTTGTGACAAGTGCCCTATTTGTTATAACCTTCTATGTGATCTTTTAGCAGGCATGGCTATCTAGAAGAATTACTCGATGCCAAAGCCAGAAATAGATTCACTTGTCAAATTTTCATCTTTGAGAATTATTATAAAGTGTTGTGATCAACTGAACTAGAATAGAGTTTAAGATAATTGGACCCTATATAAATTTCCCTATTGTCACTTTATTCATTAGGAATTAACCCTTTGATCTCATTATTTAATGTCGCTTATTTCAGGCTGGGAATTGAATGGTCAGAAGAAATTAAAATGTTTTAGTTATATCATGTGTTCCCCTTGCGTTATTATGCAAGGATAAAGATGAATTAGCACTAGTGCAAGGAATTCCATTAGTTAACACTGTAGCACACCATTAAATGAATCTTTGTGACATCATCACAACTTTAATCAAATCCTTGCAACGTCATCAAAACTTTACTCAATTGCTTTCATTTTTTCACCTCCGTACCCAATTCTTTGTGATATTGGGTTATGATAGTCTCTTCCGTGTAATGAAGTGTTATGAGGACATGTTCCTTGCAACATCACAAAGAATGTTAAAAAAAATCTTCACTTTATATAGTTCAAAATAAATCAATAACTAATATGAAAGTGATTTCATATCCAATTTTATACTTGGCTTCATTACATAATTTTTTAATCGATTTCCACATTATGTGAAAAGAAATGTCACCTCTTTGAATTGCTAACAAATATTGATGAACAATTAAAATATGTTACCTTCCTTCCAAAAAAAATGATGAAACAACTCACTAGGGTCTAGGAAATTATAGTCCATGTGAATGTCTATAAAATAGTAAATGTGATCGCAATGGAATTATGAACCACTGCAGATATTTCTTGGAGCACCTTAAATCAATGGGAGCAATATGGAAGGTCTTCTAGCATTTCTTAGGGCAACCTTTCTAGCTCTTGCAACTATTATTTTGGTTACAATGACCTTTGCTTGCTATTGAATATATTACATGGTCAATGCAAAATCTTGTTTAAGATCTTATGTTATAGCTTCTCAACCTTTTCAAGAAATATATGTAACACTATTAGAGGCATGATCATTATAATTCATTTATTGAAATAATTTTATTGCCTCCCTAAATTTACGAGCATTACATAATCCTCCTATCAATGTATTGTATGCAACGACATGAGGACTTAGACCCTACTTCAGAATCTCATGGAAGATCAGTTGAGCTACCTCTATTTTTCGAAGCTTGTGAAGTTGATCTATTAATGTATTATAGGTAAATAGGCCAGGCTCATAACCTTTCTCTAACATGTTTGGAAGAAACTAAACTAACAACATGGTCATAATAACCCCTTTATATATTCCCTAACATAGTGAGTACCTCAATTTAGATGCAATCTCTAAATTTGGCACTGTAGGAAGGATGTATTCTTTTTTTTTTGGTAAGGCTAGATCATTATATTTCATTGCAATAACCGATTTATTTGGAAACTATTTTATCTTGGTATCATATGTTGGATCACCATTTGTTGGGGAGTGCTTACCATAATATTCTCCTGCCAAAGCTTAAACAGAATCACCAACTTTGAGCATTTGACTACCAAAAGATGGTCCCTAACTCTGCCTTTGTCTACCCATATCCAAATATTATTTTTTAACCATTCCCACCATGTCACTTTCATCCAAGCATGCTTCAATAAGGCATGGTTCAGAATCAAAGTCATCAAGTTCATCAAAATTTTCTTTCTCAGTGATAGATAGGATAATATTGGGGTGTCATTGCTTGTTGCATAAGTGTTGCGTAAGGTACTTGTGTATGATGTCCATGATTCTATTGTGCAAAGGCCTATGGAATATTTCCCATATCGTAACCTCCATAATCTTATTTTTGTATTATGTTTGCTAGTTGTTGAGGATTCACATAGTTTCCATAACTAGCATAGGGAGCATAGCCACCATGTTGGCCATAACATAGCCATTGTTTAGGTTTCATCTAGAAAGCCTACTAATTTAGTAGTTTTAAATTTCGTTTAAGGATAGTTCCTAAGAATGGAAAGATTTCTGGTCCAATTGTAACTTTGCTTGAACCATGAGCATATAGAGATGTGAATATGTATTAGGTGAATGTGTACTGCATGTTTTCATTGAATTAAAGCACTTGCATTGGAATATAGTGCACAATACCATAGATAGAAGAACCTTTTGTGACCATGATTCATTCATGAATAAGATTCGATGATGATTAGTACATTCCAAAGAGTATTCTTAAGAATGTAACAAAACATCCATCCAAAGTTTTAAAATCAAGGGGGGCCCAAATTTTTTATTGTGCAAGGAAAAAAAAATGGGGGGTGTTGCAGAGGCTACAACACTACGTGGGCATTTGTCAACTTCTACAAGTTATAGTTTTGTCATGTGGGTTTTCTTATTGCAAGCTATGAAACAATCTAGCCTCAAGTTTCCTTGGGCCATACGTAATAACACCATTATTTTTCCTTTTGAATTCATACTCAGTTTTTCGTTATGAAACAAGGTTAGTTATTAACATCCTTCTCCTTACCATGATACTTATGAAAATATCTTCCAAAAACTACTGGAAGTCTTGGTAGATAAGAAGATTCTCATCGGGTAATTAAATAAGAATTAATTTCCTTATTAACTTTTAGGGTTTTAAAGAAAATGGGTATAGCCTACTAACGAAGGTTTCCTTGTTATTTTTATTCCAAATTAGACTTACTTCTAACCCATAATTAATGTAAAATGCACCCATTTCTATATGCATCCTTAATACAAACTGAGTACCAAAAAGTCTATTGAACTTTTTCCTTTCTCTTAGTAGGGTATGCATGTCTTGAATCTTTCATCGGCCTACTACGGCCTTAGCCTCATTTTCGAATCGTCTTTTTCTTATAACACATTTTAGTATTTTAGAGTGAGTCTGTCAATGCTCAGTTCCACTCTTGTATGATACAACGTTTTATACTGAGTCGTATTGCTCATAATTAGACATGTATAAACATACATATATGCTTACAGTTTTCCACTTCTTCAGAGTGATATACTACTATGTTCTATTTCACTTATAGATGTTGTTTAAGCAACTTTTTTTTTCATTATATAAATTAAAAACTAGACTTTATATTTTCTTGAGCTTTCTACTTCTTGAATTCTGTACGTAAAATGATGTAACTACTAGCAAATAATGTAAATATATTACCTTTTCAGCTACTCCTAGCATTTTAATCTCTTATTTTTTAACTGTATGATGCTTGCTTAGTTGTAACCTTTCTTCCATGCAAATGGGGTTTATTTTCATTCTTAGATATTTCTCTATCCCTATTCAACTCTTTAGCTTAGATCTCTCAAGCAAGTTACTTGGTCATGCTTATCAAAGTATGAAATATTTATTTACCAATTTTCACGGAAACTTAAAATTATAGATATGTGTTCTTTACTACTTAAGTATAATATTTTACAGGCATTTACATTTCGCCTATCTTTAATATGACTTTTTCCAGGTTTTATTCCGAAATATTCCTTATTAAATCTTACTAAGTTAAACCCATAATTTTTCTAAGTAGTTAATGGTGTAGAAGGGTTAGTTATGAGTTATTTGTAATAAGGTTTCTCCAACTTCTCTTCAATGGTTTTCATTTCTCGGGTAGGTATTGAATATGTTAAAGGTTAATGTAGAAAATATCCTTTTATATTGGCATATCACTATGCTAAATTTACAACAATGTAAAATTTAAAATAGGAAATGTAAACTCAAAACGATAACTGTAGCCAAAAAACATGAAAAACAACCCAAAAACAAAAAATGTTGATGATAGAATATCGTTTTTTTGGGGGTAAATTTTCAACATTTTTTAGCAATGGAATTAAGGATAAAATATCATGCCTTTGAAAAACCTTAAAATTCAAATGATTTTGAAACATGACATTAAATATAAAATATCATTTCTCTGAAAAACTTAAAAATTCCAACAATTTTCAACCATAGTGTTAAATATAAAATATCATGACTCAGAAAATGTCAGATACCAACCTAAAATAACTTTTCATCCTTTCATATTCACAAAATATTTTTTTTTTCTCATGCTATATGAGACATTTAATATACTATTTAGGATGCATCACCTATATGATCCCATATGTACTAATTTATACATGTTCTATCTTAGTCTTAATCCTAGCTTGATGTACCTCTCTCTCACATTTGTTTAATATTCAATACTTAGATTAATCTTGGTATGAATAGTGTTTGAGTTTATTAATTTAGTGGATGTTTTTAATGGCGACTGTCCACCTATTGTTAAAGTATATCTATAAAAATACTCTTGGGCATGCCACCTATCCACCCTAGAGGGTCACCATATTATTTTTTAATGGTTTGATCACCCAATTGATTTGTAACATTTATTAGGCCCCTTCATAATTTACAATCACTTGTATCGTAATCCCATAGCTAATGGCCACATAGCTACTATGGTTTTCGGTTCACATGACCTATTGTATGGTATTAAGACATTGTTGTTAACACTCCCATGCCTATACTCACTTCTGGCATGTTGACACAACTGTCCACGTTACCCTCCACTACCTACCTGGTTACTCCACGCATCCTCCTTCATGTGAATAGGCCCGACAACATATGGCCTTCACCCTTATCGAGGTGATGCGACCTCAACAACTTAGATCACTAGACCCTCATCAATGGCATACATTATTTGACCTAACCCTAACCCTTCTCACTAGTGGTGATTCCCTCATTTGGTATGCCGCAGCTAGGGAGCCAAGGGTTCTGGAACTCTACCTTGCGCCTGCATTTACTATTCTCTTCCATCCTACCTATAATTTGTCTCCATCATCTGCTGAAAATTCACCATAGAATCATACCCAATGATGGTGTCGAACCAGTTGGTAGACCCTATGATTCGTTTGGCCCCTTAGTGGTGCTTTTTCCTTTAAAATCAGAACAAAGGCGACATTTAGAGCAGTGGGGTGTTATCAGACATTTATCCTCCACCAAATAGCCTATTTGTCAAATGCTAGGTTAAATGGTTATGAATTTTTCAGCGTTATACATTTTTCAATATTCTCAACTATTCTAACTTACCTTTTGTTTTATGGACAGGACTACACCGCAAGTCACCCAAGAGTGGCATGAGTTTTGACGTCCCACTGTGGAATGCTCTCAGAATCAAACATCCTTGGTAAGGGTTACCATCTTGTTCAGTATCCTAGTAGTTGTTCTACTTATGAGACCCCTGTTCCTGCTAGACATAACAGAGTTTTCCTCTATCATATTTTTCTTTCACTTTCCTAGATTCAACTTCAAAAGAAGGTCTATATCTAGCATTCATCTTTCAAGTGATATGGTTTTCCTTTTGATATTGGGGTTTATCCATCGTTACTGTTTGTTTGGTCAAAATATTAATCACTAAAGGCCCCCCCCGGGGTCCCTTGGATTAGTTTGACACAAATACACTACCCTTCTCTTCCCAGGTGCAGTGTAATGCTTCTTATACATTGACGAATATTGACACAGAATTTAACCCTTCTAGGTTGGTTCTTTTGCACGAAGCTTCCTCTGTGGTTACCTTACCACCAACTGAAAATGGGTTTTAGATTATTAATTTTATTTTTGGGTTTCATATTGTTCTTAAATTATGGCATTAGGTGCGCCTCTAGTGTTTTTTCCAGTCTACCATATTTTCCTTGTGAACAGGTCTTATACCCTTATTTAAGGGATTTAATCTCTAGACTGTATTAAGGTTGGAATGTGCCTGCTACAATGAGAATGGAATTGTAATTATCTCTATAATGGCCCTTTTGTACTTAGACATCCTGGTAGAATCGTATTCATGGTTTCTGTTTTGTAATTATTTGCATGTCTGGTCATGACAATGTTTTACCTCTTGTTCTCTAAGAAATTTAATTGGAAAACGTAATTATTTTTACATGGCTTGGAAATTTTCTTTACGGTACTTTAGTTTGTTCTTTTGTTTCATTATATCCTGTTTCTATTCCAGTTACCATAGAGTAGTGATAGTACAAAGTACCGACGGTATTTTCCTTCGCTATTCTCCATTTTATTTCCTATTTCCCTAACTAGTTATGTCAATTATAACATATGCATGTGGTTAAGAAATTATTTGACTGATTATTAAAGAATTGTCTGGGTAACCAATTTGAGAAATAATTTGACTGGTTTTTTGGAGCATATCAAATACAAGTACATAAATGGTTGAGCATTTTTGTTAATAAAGACTTCAACTATACATTTTATCAATTCTGGAATTCTTAGTAATTTTGCAGAGAATATATGCCACTATATAATTCAACAATTCGGTGTATTTTTTGTTTTGTTTTCTTTTTATTTGGTTCTGCCAAGGATTCAGAGTCATAGAATATTTCAACAATTTATGGTTGTTTCTTTCCTTATTTTCTCCCCAACTTTTGTTTAATTGGTGTGTGACAACACTCTTCTTTGGGCATGGACTCAGACTCGTTCATCTCCCAATTTGACTTGCTATATGAAACAGAGTCACTACCCTACCTAATGCTATGTTTATTTCCTCTTAACATGACTATTCCCCTGGAGCTGTAGATACAGAGATGTACTGCGTTATGGAATATCTGACCAGAACAAATCATATGCCTCTAACTATAGCTTGTCCAAATCACTACTTATTTTCTGTTCATGATTTCATTTTTAATTCCATTTCTCGTAAAGCTAGATCTCTGTGGTATTTCCTCCACGTCCTCTCAGGGGTTTTACCTTAGTAGTTCAAAAATTATTTGTGGTCTATAACCCATTTAACTTCCATCTAATTTACCAATTGAGAAACTGATAGGATCCCCTAAGCGAAATACTATCTAGGAAGATACCACCGAATCATCACTGAGTCATTTGAAAATTCTACCTGTATAATTTCTACTATCTTCTCTCATTCGAGGGATGTCTCCTCAATTGCCAACATAATAAAGGTTGTTTCTCGTTACTACTTTATCTCTCTCTCCTCGGCTTTGAACATGCAGCTACGCATGGAATTATCATCCCTACAATTCTCTACTTGATGTCTATTGCAATTATGTATGTAGAAAACTCTACAATTTTCCAACTTCATTGTTCATCCAATAACAGAACTGGATTCCATACAAATTTTTCCTGCAAAACTACTCCAACATCACAATAAAGTTCCAAAGTTGTGTTACATGAATCATATGGCACTCACAGATATCACTTGCACTTCAGTAATTAACCCTACATTCCATTACATAACTAATACAATATACTTAATCTATAATCTGCATAATAATAGAATAAGTAGATAACAAAATAAGTAAATTCTACATTCTAGTACATAAACAATATACTATTCTTAAATCAATAATCTGCTTAATAACAAAATAATTAAATTTCCACATTCTAATACATAACCAATATAATATTCTTAAATCAATAGTCTCATTAATAACATAATAACAAGATAACAAAATAATTAAATTTATACTTTCCATTACGTCACCAATACAATATTTTTAAATCTACAATCTACATAATAACAGAATAGTGAGATAGAAAAATAATTAAATTTCTAAGTAGTAACCCGATATGGAAATTATGTTGGAGACCACACTAATCCAAGCAACCATCGACCAACCTCTGATCCCCCCTACCCTCCCCAACCCCGAGCTAAGACGACTTTGCTAGAACTTAGCAACCTTCACTGATTCCACATAATGTATTTTTAACATTATTCTCCCCACATATTTTTCCTTGGCATCGTCCTGCCTTCTAGAGATCTATTACCCCTTTAGCCTAGGCTTTTCTTTATTTTTTCCTAAAACCCCTTCTTTTATCCCCTGCAATGCTTTTCTCGGTGTTTAGATCCCCTTGAGAGTATATATATATATATATATATATATATATATATATATATATATATATATATATATATAATATATATATATAATATAATATATATATTAATTATATAGTAGGAATTTTAATTCAAATCTGATTTAGTTTAGATTTGGCCAAGCATATTTTACTTGAGTGTTTCTATCTCCACTATTTCCAGCTTTATTCCAAAAAATTCATTTATTTCATTACATCGTTGTATTTGATGTTCAACTCATCATAGCTCATTTTTCAAACATACTAATAATAAATACATTTAAAAAAATAAATTATTTCTACAATAACGGGGGTCTTACATCTTCCCCCTCTTGAAAAATAACACCGTCCTCGATGTTTATCAACTCTTGCCTTTCAGTGGAACAACACTGGGTACACTTCCTTCATAATATGTTTTCGTTCATAGATTGCCTCCTTAGGCATAGAGTGCATCCACTACACCTTAACCTGAGCAATGGCTTGATTCTGGAGCACGGTTTCATTCCACTCCAAGATGTGAAGTGGATCGAGGAAGAAATATCCTTTGGGTTCCACCTATAACTGATTCCAATCAATTACATGAGATCTATCATATACATATTTTTCTTAATAAGTACACATGAAATACATTATGAACTTTAACATAACCCAATAGAGCCAACTGGTATGATACTAGACCCACTCAGTCCAAAATTTCAAATGGCCCACATAATCATGGTGCTATTTTAGCACAACTTCTTGTTCTAGAAGTACTTTTCTAAGGTTTAACCCTCAATATATACATGTTGTCCAACTTTGAACTCTTTGTGTGTCCTCATTTTGCCTTCATATCTCTTTTGTCGATCTTGGGTTTTTTTAATATTTTGTTGAATTTTTCACATTGTCTGCTCCATTTCCTGCAAAACATGTGACCCAAGAATTAACCTATCCTTAGGTTATCTTCAACTGAGTGTTAAATGGAATTTCCTTCCATACAAGGCTTCCAAGGATCTCATTTTGATAGATGTTTGATAGCTATTGTTGTAGGAAAACTCAGCTAGATGCAAAAAATTCTTCCCACTTAGTGGGCCTATCCATTACATACATCCTGAGCAAATCCTCCAAAATATGATTTTTCCTTCCAGTTGGTACAATTGGCATCTTTTTATGGCACTTATTTCCAGGTGCAAAGATGAAATTTTCCAGACTGACATTGTTTTTGGATTTCCCTTAATTATCCGAGTGTGTCCATTCTGATTAAGATATGTAACTATTTTTTCTAGACATTTTATAACATCTGCTTTCTTTTCTAGTCAATCCATGCATATTAAAAGATCATAAGATCATAAAGGAAGGATATTTAAATATGCCACTTTTGGATACCCATTTAAATTCAACAGACATTATTTTACTTGATTGGTTACCTTCCTTTTGGTCCAAATTTCTAACTGGACCAACCACGTGTTTCTGAGTTTTACTGTTTTCAATTTACACTTTTCCACAATTTGGGGGCTAATGTAACTTAAACTAGCACTCAAATCAATTAAAACAGACATGGGTTGGTTTAGTATAGTACCTTCAATTTCAATCATAGTAGACGAGTGCTCAACTTGTCGGTCCTCCAAAGTTGCATTGATTCTAGGAATATTTTGAACAATATCATTCATGGTAGTTGCTTCATGAATAACCTAAATGTTCTGGACAAACCTGGGATTATGTGGGTAGTCCCTCAGCAAATGTGGTTCTCTCTAGCCCCAACATTTCAATGATTCCCTTTATTTTGTGTTTTTGCTTTCCTTGCTATTCAATTCTGTGGTTTTTAGACCCTTATACGACTGTGTAGGTGGGGGTGCATTTCCTTGGGTAAATTCCTTCCTTTTATGATCCGTACCGAAATTCTTGAGGTAGTCAGTTTTTTTTCTTTTCATACCCCCTCCCACCTTAGTGCTTTCTTTACTTTTCCACTATTTACCACTTTCACTTTTAATCCTGAATTGCTAGTAACATGATCTAGCCTTCCTCACCACTTCATGCATAGTCTTCGGATTATCAAATTCAATTATCTCCTTGTGCGAAGCTGGTAAACAATTGAAGAGACATTGTATTTTTGCCTTCTCCTCCTTAAGATATGGCACATACCGTAGCAGGTTCATAAACTTAGCGAAAAATTTGTCCATAGACAATTGTCCCAACCTTAATTCATAGAATTATTTGGCCTAGTAGTTGTAGTAGTGCTCACTAAGATAACGTGACTTGAACTATTTTTGGAACTCTACCCAAGAAACTATATTTTCTTCTAATAGTTACACATTTTTCACCTCCTCCCACCATAGAGTAGATTTTCCCTACAACTCGTAAACATCCAGGCATGCCTTTAAATTACTCTCATACTCGTATAGATGGAAATACTTCATCATGTTCATCAACCATGCCTTTGCATCCTCCTTTCTTTCCATATCAAAAGTAGGGGGTTTGATCTTCCTAAGCTCCCCTTGTAACTCCATCTTCTTCTTTCCTATAGGTGCTTTTGGGGAGCTACAATCCAAGTCTTGTCAACTTTCAGAGTTTTCAAATTCCATTCCATTATTTTTTCTCTTTAATCCTTCTGGCTCTACACTTTTGTGGCTGGATTTCTTGGTCCAGTCTCTAATAAGATTTTCTTTCTCCTCACTCGCTTTTAGAAGCCGCTCATTGCTATTCTGAAGCTGCAACATTTCTTGTTGCAGGTTCCTTACAATATCTACAAGTTGGGAAGGTAATGTAGTTATACCTTCCCCCAGCTCCACATAAAAATATTCCCCGTGAGTAATAGTTGGAGGCGAGTTCTCCATTATTTCACAGTACTCTTATTCAGCTCAGCTTCCTACAAAACATACCAACTAATATCATAATTTTTCATTTATTACTAGTCCTGCGAATTTAGTAACTAGGGGCGGTTCCTTTTCTCAAGCCCAATGCAATAACCACAACTCTGATACCATTTGTCATATACCAACCTAAAATAACTTTTCATCCTTTGATACTAACAATTTTTTTTTTCTCATGTTATATAAGACATGTCATATACTATTTAGGATGCATCACCTATATGATCCCATATGTACTACTTTATACATGTTCTATTTTAGTCTTAATCCTAGCTTGATGTACCTCTCTCTCGCACTTGTTTAATGTTCAATACTTTGATTAATATTGGTATGAATAAAGTTTGAGTTTATTAATTTAGTGGATGTTTTTAATGGTGACTCTCCACCTATTGTTAAAGTATATTTGTAACCATACTCTTGGGCATGGCGCCTACCCACCCTACGGGGTCACCGTATTATTTCTTAATGGTTTGTTCACCGAATTGATTTTTAACATTTATTAGGGCCCTTCATAATTTACATTTGTTTGTATGGTAATCCCATAGCTAATGGGCACATAGTTTCTATGGTTTTCAGTTCACATGACCTATTGTATGGCATTAAGACATTGTTATTAATACTCCCATGCCTATACTCACTTCTGTAACAATGACACAACTATCCACCGAACTCTCCACTACCTACCCACTTACTCGATGCATCCTCATTCACGTAAACAAGCCTGACAACACATGCCCTTCACCCTTGTCGAGGCCATGTGACCTCAATGACTCAAATCATTGGCCTCTCATCAATGACGTATATTACTCAAGCTAACCCTAACCCTTCTTGCTAGTGATGATTCCATCATTTGGTATGTCGTAGCTAGGGAGCCAAGGGTTTTGGAACTCTACTCTATGCCTGCATTTCCTATTCTCTTCCAGCCTACCTATAATGTCGTCACCATCATCTGCCGAGAATTCACCATAGAGTCATACCCAGCCATGGTGCCAAAACCATTGGTAGACCTTATGACTCATTCAGCCCCTTGGTGGTGCTTTGTCCTTCAAAATCAGAATAAGGGCCCAGATAGCCTTTTTGTTGAATGTTGGGTTAAATGGTTATGAATTTTTTTGAGTTATATGCTTTGCAATATTCTCAAATATTATAACTTATCTTTTATTTTCTGGATAGGATTGCATTGCAAGCCACCCAGGAGTGGCGTCATTTTTGCAGTCCCATCGTGGAATGCTCTTACCATCCAACATCCTCGGTAAGGGCTATTATCTCCTTATCAGTAGCCTACTATTTGTTATTCTCATGAGGCCCCTGTTCCTGCTAGCCATAATGGGTTTTTCCTCTATCGTATTTTTCTTTCACTTTCCCAGATTCAACTTCAATGGAAGGCCTATGGTTGGCATTCATCTTTCAGGTGATATGGTTTTCCTTTTGATATTTGGGTTTATCCATCATTACAATTTGTCTAGTCAAAATATCAATCACTAATGCCCCCCCAGCCTTGGGATTGGTCTAACAAAAACACACTACCCTTCACTTCCCATGCATAGTGTAATGCTTCTTATGCATTGACAAATACTAACATAGCATTTAACCCTTCTAGGTTTTTTCTTTTGTACGAAGCTTCCTCTGTGGTCGCCTTACCACCAACTAAAAATGGGTTTCAGAGTATTAAATACGTTTATGGCTTTCGTGTTTTTTTCTTGTTACAACATTAGACGCGCCTTTGGTGTTTGTTTCCAGTCTACTAGATTTTCCTTGTGAATAAATTTTATAACCTTATTTAAGGGATTTAATATCTAGATTGTAATAAGGTTGGAATAAGGTTGGAATATGCCTGCTCTAGTAAGAATGGAATTGTAATTATCTCTCTAATGACCCTTTTGTACTCAAAAATTTCATTAGAATCTTATTCACGGTTTCTGTTTTGTAATTCTCCACATGTCTGGTCATGACAATATTTTACCTGTTCTTCTTTGGGAATTTTAATTGGAAAGAGTAATTATTTTTACATGGCTTGGCATTTTTCTTCAGGATACTTTGGTTTTTTCTTTTGTTTCATTATATCATCTTGTTATTATGGTTACCATAGAGTAGTGATAGTATAGAGTACTGATGACGTTTTCCTTCGTTATTCTCCATTTTATTTCCCATTTCCCTAATTAGTTATGTCAAGTATAACATACGCCGGTGGTTAAGAAATTAATTGAATTGTTCTTAAAGAATTGTTTGCATAAGCACTTTGAGTAATGATTTCATTGATTTTTCAGAGAATAACAAATACAAGTATAGAATTGGTTTAGCATTTTTGGTAATAAAGATTTCAATGGTATGCTTTAGAAATTCTAGCGTTTTTAGAAATTTTGCAGAGAATATATGCCACTATACAATTCAACAGCTTGGTGTATTTTCTTTTTATTTTTCTTATTTCGTTTTGCCAAGGATGCGTCATAGAATATTTCAACAATTTCTAGGTGTTTCTTTTCTTCTTTTCTACCCAACTTCTATTTGATTGGCATTTGACACAACTCTTCTCTAGTCATGGAATGAGACTCATTCCTCACCTGATTTGACTCAATATATGAAACAGAGTCACTACCCTACCTAATGCTATGTTTATTTCCTCTTAACATGGTTATTCCCCTGTAACTGTAGATAGAGAGTTGTACTATCTTATGGAATCTCTGATCAGAAAAAATTGTATGCCTCTAACTGTAGCTTTCCCAAAACACTACTTATTTTTTGTTCATTATTTCATTATTAATTCCCTTTCTCCTAATACTATATCTCTGTGGTCTTGCCTCCACGCCCTCTTAGGGGTTTTACCTTAGTATTTTAAAAATTATTTGCACTATATAACCCTGTTAACTTTTAGCTAACCTACCAATTGAGAAACTCAAAGGACCCCTAAGCAAAATATTATCCAGGAAGATATCAGTGAATAATCACTGGGTGGTTTGAAAAATCTAGCTGTATAATTTCTATTGTCTCCTCTTAGTCAAGGGATCTCTCCTCGATCGCCAACATAGTAAAGGATGCTTCTCCTTACTAGTTTATCTCTCTCTCCTCGAATGCACACATGAAGCTACACATGCAATTATCATCCCTATAATTCTCTACTCTATGTCTATTACAATTGAGTATATAGAAAACCCTACAATTTTCCAACTTCATAGTTCATCCAATAACATAACCAAATTCCATACAAATTTTGTCCCGCAAAACTACTCCAACATCAAAGTAAAGTTCCAAAGTTGTGTTACATGAATCTTATGGAACTTACAAAGATCATTTCCACTTCAGTAATTAACCCTAGTATCCATTATATAACTAATACAATATACTTAATCTATAATATGCATAGTAACCAAATAACAAAATAAGTTAATTTCTACATTCCAGTACATAACCAATATAATATTCTTAAATCAATAATCTCCTTGATATCAGAATAACTAGATAACAAAATAAGTAAATTTCTACATTCCAGTACATAACCAATATAATATTCTTAAATCAATAATCTGCTTAATAATAGAATAACCAAATAACTAAATAATTAAATTTCTACATTCCATTACGCCACGAATACAATATTTTTAAATCTACAATTTGCACAATAACCAAATAACCCTAATTAAATTTCTAACCAACAACCCAATATGGAAACTGTGTCAGAGACCACACTAATCCACCCAACCATCGACCAACCTTTGGTCCCCTGTGAGCTAAGATGACTTTGTCGGAACTTGGTAACCTCTATTGGTTCCACATAATGTAATTATAACATTATTTTCCCCACATATTTTTCCTTGGCAGCGTCCTGTCTTCTAAGGAGTTGTTACCCCTTTTAGGCTTTTCTTTAGCTTTTCCTAAAAAGCTTGTTTTTATCTCTAGCATTCCTTTTCTCGGTATTTATCTCCC